>VYZV01029492.1:200014-285122 GCA_013401275.1 Pandion haliaetus | reverse complement strand
TCAGTGCCTGAGTCTGGGGCCAAAGGAGATGATTGTCTGTTGTAAGGAAAATGGTGTACTGCAATATGAAACACATCTACTATTGGACTGGCAACTTCTGAGACTGCAATATATCCACTTTCTCTCGGACACAAGATCAATTGCAAATCCCTCCTGAGCACAGAATTACACTGCTGAGCCTCAACCTCCATTTACAAGATTTCTTTTCCCTGTGATTGTTACGGCAACTTTGAAAAGCTGAACTGCATTTTTCTTGGGTCTGCAGAGAACCTGAAACGATCATTTTGAGCACAGGAATTGTCTCAAGCAGAGGAGTGAAAACCAACATGGCAATTGAAATGTCAACACTGCTGAAGTGTCTTCGCCACTACTGATGTTTTAGCAAAATCACAAGTAAAGAGCTGATGACATTTATGGCACCATCCAAAAGTCTTGGCACCAAGCCCCATAACTGCACTGTATGCAGCTGTCATAACATAGAGCTGTCGGGTTTTATTCAAGCTCCCATGAGAAATGACTCAACAAAACACTGGACATAAGTAAAAACCCACAAATCTGAAAAGGCAAATTAATTTCAATATATTTCAAATGCCTCAGTTCAAATCATTTTACTATTGATTTAAAAATAATCAGTTACAACACCTGGAGGTGTTTGAACTGCAGTGGAGTCTGAGATGGTCACACCGGTTCATGAAGGTGGAAGATGGCAGAAGTACCTCATGTAGGGGCCACCTTCCTCTGCTGAGCTGAGCTTTGTCCTGCAGGTTTATTTAACAACATGTTTAAGGCAAAAGCATTAATTGCATTATCATCATGTACCTATATTTGAAAAAGTAATGGAGGGTACAGATAATCAGGGCTCTCTATTCTGAAAACATATTGACCTAAAATATCACTTCCAGCTCAGCTGTGGGTTTAAAAAAAAAGTGCAATTCTTTCTGTGTAAAACCCTAGTCAAAACCATTTATTAACCAGCTGGTGGCAGTGTTTTCATTAGGAACAGATAAAAGGTATCGCACTCATTTTCCATAAAATCCACTCTTTCAGCTATTAAAGTGGAAGGATTGTACTTGTTACTTGGTTTCCTCCATTAAAATTCTGAGAAAACCATACAAGAAATAAAAAACCCCAGTCGCTGCCACAGAATGCTTTGCTTTTAATAGGTTATATAATGCCAGGAGATCACAGATATGTTTTATTTCCCTTTTGAGCTTGCTTGCTGTTTATGCTGCCAGAATGCTGCTTTGTTAGAGGGACCCTTGCTTTTCTGTGCAAGTTAGTTTAGATTTTGAACAGAGAAGTTAAGAAAGAAATAAAAATATGACAGATTTAATACTGGTTTCTACCCACTACTGGACATGGTGTTTTGAAAGAGAGCGTTAGAGATTGTTTCTGGAAAACGAGAGCACTGCAATATTTCCTTGCTCTCCCCACACATTCAGCAATGGTGTGTTCCCATCACTCTCCTGAATCTTAATTTCAACCAGACCATAGCCGTGTGGAGGAGAGCTTCATCTCTCCTTATGGTATTTATCAAAAAGAAATAACAATTAATCAGCATTTATCAGAAATAGCTTACAGAATACAGACTGCCTTATCTGGAAATACCTCTCACATGCCTGTCTGTCCCAAGCTTCCAGCAATGAGCCTTGACATGTGATATTTACAGATTTTTCCATCCTGAAATAACAGGTACCAAGAATACTAAGTGATAAGTGAAAGCTATTCTGACCCCTCTGACTGAGAATAACATAGCACTCCTACTCCGAGGAATCAAGCACTCCTCCCCATATGTGATAGCCATGCCATCTGCACTAGCTCCATCTGCTAACAGGCATCTTAAGCCTACACATATGTACCCACAACTGATGCCAATACATGTTGGAACACCTCCTTTATGTCTGGGAATCACATCATGCTATAGCTAAGATGTAGAAAAAGGAATGCTTAGTATAATGCACAAACACCTTCAGCAGCTTGGGCACAGAGCCACCAGGGCCATTAGCCGTGGATCCCAACCGTTATGCCCCCATGCTCATGCTCTCCCTCTATGTCGTCCCCTCCCCCCCCACCCCACCACTGCACCTAAATTCATGCAGGTGCAGTAGCTGCAGGGCTAATGCCTCCATGTAGGATACAACGAGGTCTAGGAAAGACTCATGACCCACCGTAAATACCTGCACTGCAGTTTGGGAATGGCCAATTTAGATGGCGGCTCTCCAAGGCTGGGCACTTCTCTCTCTTTTTAGCACCATGAATGCTCGGTTTGCTTTGCATTATCTGAGAATCACTGAAAAACAAAGAATAAACACTTATTAACTTCAAGAAATGTGCTACTCTTTTAGAGACAGGCACTTAGGTGCTTTGCTAAATTGGTAGAGCTTTTCTATAGGTTGTGCTCGTTAGCTTTCAGCTTGGGTTTGCTTCTCCTTTCTTGCACAGTAGACCAGAAACTCCAGTGCAAGGAATCCTGAGATTAAAAAAATACCTTACTAAATGGGAAAAACCAAACACATGTGCATATGCCACTTCAAAAGAGGAAATCTGTCATTCAGTTTAACGGAAGGGTCAGAGGGACATTTGATTTCAATGGCTCTGAAGCTCCTCGCTGCTTCCAGGGCTGGGGAGGACACGGGGGGCGAGCAGCAGCAGCTCCCCGGCTGCCTGGCCAGGTGCTCAGGTGTGCGAGCATCATCGATCTGACACTGAAGGAGAGCGGACCGGCGAGCTCGACAGGCAAGCTGGCAGGAAATCTTCCTTGCTGTGACTTAGTCAGGATTGATTGATTTTCACAGATCACTCCATTTTTTATGATCTGACATTGTCCAATGGAAAACCGTTTGGAGGAGCTTTCTGGCTAGCCCAATTTCAGTCCCTTTGGGGTTTTGTTTCATTCCTGGCCTTTTTCAATACTCATTGAATGAACAATTTCTGCATAGATTGCAAATGTTTGGAATAAAATTTGCTCATAAAACCCCCTAGGATGCACGTTTCATTACTCCTTTCTCAAGTTAGAAAATACTGTAAATATTTCTCAGTGAATAACTGATTGACGTTTCAATCATGTCTGAATTTGCATCCACCTTGGTGTTCTTCCCCTATGCATATTCGTATGAGCTGGCTGAATGATCATAAAATTAAACATTGCAGCCAGGAGGGTTTGTGAAAACACATTTCATGTTTATTCCCCAAATACTTCTCCGTGGTTAAGTAGTCACGATCCCAGGGTGAGAGAGAAGCCAGCGTGTGAACTGGTAGTCACACCATAAACGACCCAGCATGAAATCCACAGAAATCTGCTGTCAGTCAACAATGGAAAACAAACTCCAAAAATACGGTGGCGTACAAATCACAAAAAGGCAGAAAAGATGATGTGTATGTAAACAGAGCGGGAGCTCACACCGGGACTCATGCCTTGTGTTCATTAATCTTTGTTATTTATTCACTAGCATATATTAATGCAAAAATTGATTTTTCCTTTTCTTTTTTGTTTTTTTTTTTTTCACCTTTAATTTTTTATAGTACACTTGTTGCAATAGGAAGCTGTAACAGATCCAATACATGTTTACTTAATCTGTGTGTTTTGACAAATGGCATCATCATATAAAATATTTTATATTTAGTGTCTACCTTTTCATGGAGAACAGCTTTTCAGAGAACCACAAATTAACACTGAGTTTTTTCTTGTTGCTAGTGATACTGCTTTGTTTTGCCTCCTAAAGTATCTTCTGTAAGAACACAAGCAGCTGGAGGAGCTGACAGCAATGGGATGGTGTAACTTAACACAGCTGCTGTAAACATCAGAAACTTTCTGCAAAGTCCTTGCTGGACCCCACTTAGTCTGAGTGACAATTCCCATCCAGTAAATGCGAGGTTATGATGTTGCTGAGATATTTGCACGATCACATTCCTCAAAGACCTGTGTCATCTCATATGTTTCCTCATGTGTTCAACACCAGAAAACCTTGGGACCTCTTTTCTAAACTATTCACTACAAGGATGGTGATATGGAGCCGTTCAGTTGTTGCTCCATGCCATGCAGTGCCAGTTGACTTTTGCTGCTAAAATAAACCTGAACACCTCCTTGCCCACAAGCCATCCCCTTGTTCAGACTCAATCACTACTAAAAGTGCATACCACTAAAAGACAGTAAGGAAATGGTTGAATCCTCATCTGGGGCAGGATTTTCAAGACAAATACAGTTTGAGGCTCAGATTTGGCTTTTATTGTGTCCTGGCATCTCAGCTCCATTTCATGCTTCTGAAATCCCCAAATTTTCAAACGTTTCTCTGTCTGCTTTTCTACTCAAACTGCTGTTCATCCAGAGAAGTGATGGCCAATCCTTATTACCCTCCATAGCCTTTTGCTGCCTTTTCAGTCCTCTTTGGTCGGCTGTGTTGACGTTAGAGGGCAGTCTTCCATTTTACTGCCTTTTTTCAAACATATTTTAAATAGTGCTTATTGCAATGTGCAGAACCGCCAGCGCTTTGGCAGGCTAGGGGTGAGGGGAGAAAGGCGTTCAAAACAAAATGATGTTATTTTCTTTTTAAAAACTACTACAATTCTGTGAATATATTCTCTCAAATATCACATTTGCATGATCTTTGTACAGCTAGGAGGGTGTACAATTTAGAAAATGCAACAGACATTAACTATTTCACATTGCAACAGCTATCTATGAAGGCTCGGTGATTTCCCAGCAGGAATTGGAGTGAATTAATGCAATGCAGCCGTTCCTTGACATTGCGGGGTATTAAACTAGAGGTGGCTAAAGGTGACTAATCTGCACCTAAGTTTTGTGATGAATATCTTGTAAAATCCTACAATCTCTTAAAGTCACTTCAAGAAGTGTTTTGAAATCAAAGATGAGCCAAAAAAGATGTCAAAGACCAAAAGTTGCTTTAAAATGTGTAGGAAATATATTTCTGAATCAGAGACTAAGAAATGTCTCATAGTCATGAAACCATAAACCATCTATAATGCCATTCCAACATTCAAAGTGGTAATATTCATATATCAAAGCTGAGGTGCTGTTAGCTTCCAACTTTTTTAGGATGGCATTCATCTTTATGACAAAAATAATTATGGAATGCTAACCTGCAGCGGCTTCAAGCTCGTGGAGAAAAAAGTACATCTCCCATCTCCAGCCCCATCAAATTTAAAAAGCTACGCTTGTGATCATGAAAACAAAGAAAGAGCAAAATATACACACGTCATAGCCTTCTATCTCTCTGGTAACATTTTTTCTTGTGCAAGTATGCAGGACAAAAAACCAGCCCCAAAACATGGAAATTGCTCAGAGATTGAATTTTAGTCTGTCCTTTCTACTCTGCGAATCTCCTCCTTCATGCCACCACATGCCAGTTATCCATCGTTCCCACAATTAGTTACTGCTTGCACTACAGTAGTGCTGACATACCAAATTAATTTGCACCGGCTAGACACTGCACAAATTCCAAACAGAGAGCGTGTACCGGCCCTGGCAGCAGAAAATCACATCAGTGTAACAGAGGAAGGGAAAAAGGACAAGTTCGTATTCTTCTGGATGTAAGACCCAAGTGCAGAAATAGTAAGTAACCTGCCCAGGGAGACATAGGGAGCGTGGGTCAGCTTCATATAGGAAAAAGGAGAAATGGCCCCATTTTTTTATTGATTTTTTTTCCCAAGGCTCTGTGTCAGGTGTACTGTGCTCCTGCCTGGGCTCGGCAGTCCTGGGTTTGTACCTCTGCAACTCCACAGCATAAAAATATTAACAGAATGAGAAGAATCTCTTCACTCCCCCCCACTGGCATGTGAAAGTCATTGTTTATTTATGGTAAAATTGAACCATTTCCTGAAGGTCAAGAATTTTAAAAGTAAATCTCAGAAATAAGAGTTTTCATCCAGTCCGAGACAGGATCCCCTGGAGACCAGTGGTGGTTGCTTTTTTTCTTCCCAGTTTTGTTCTGTTAGTCAGGAACAAGTACTTACCTCGCTGCTGTTACTGACCATCACTGTATTTAACAAGGCATTTAGAAAAATATACAACTGTAATGGGGTCACTAAAAAAGAAGATTATAATGCAAAACTACTGAAACATCATTTGCTATGACCATTGTAAATGCCAGCATGTTAATGGTAACCAGTATGAGTCTTGTGGAGACCTAATGAGGAAGGCTAATTTATTTCATGCTTTGCACAAAATAAAATTTCTGCATTTGTTGGAAACACATCCAAAAAAATATTGCCATCAAGTAAAAAGCTACTGGTGTCAACTGAAAAGGCAGATTCTGATGCTGTCACAGACATATCAGCATCAAGCTGGTTCATGTGGAAAAGGACATGTGTTTGTGAAGTCAAACTTAGAGAGGAATTCTGTGAAAGGGAAATAATTGAATATGGCTTAGCAAAATATCCACATTAGGCTAGTGACCAAACCATCTAGTTTTCATTTTAAGGCTGTAGCGTCTATGGTATTGTTAATTAAGCAGTGTTACAGGCCCAAAGGTACAGACTGGGTGACTGGCGAACGGCACGAGCAAGGCAGCAAGAGCTTGCACTGTGCCAAAACACCTGACTGCATTCTGAGAACGTAGTGAAGATAAATGCACCTCATTTCCTTAACAGAAGCACGTAAATGACACCTTATTTGTTGATCATAAGGAGTGATTTGTAAAGTTCAAATACCCAAATATGCAAATTGACACAATGCTTTACATGCAAAAGAGCAAACTACCTAAACTAACTGCCACGGAGCAGACCTGAACCTGCTGTGTATCTCATTGTCATGCATACCCTTTTCCTACGCTGGAAAAAGGCATTGTGCAAAGACGATGGTGCATCACAAAGCACTTGGGCATCAAAAGCAACAGCTCGGTGGCAGAAATTTAGAAAAATGCTGGCTTGATACAAACTTAGAGAAACTGGTTGGGCTGTTCCAAGTGCTTTAGTGGCCTGCTGCTTGAGTCGCATCAATCTGAAATGGAGATTTACAAGTGGGAAAAGATCAATTTTTTTTGTTGTTTATAAGTATCTTTTCATAGACCAATTACATCAATTCCGCCCACATAGGTCATTTGTCTTCTTTCATTTAAGTTTGTTTAAAGTAATCAACAGGATCTCCATGCATGAGTTAGCATACTTCATTATTTTCCACAATCAGGATTTGGCCTTAAATTGCTCCGTAAGCTCCTCCAGTCAATTTTCCTGCATTGCCTCAAGTGACTGTAAGGAACCTCATTAATAAATGGACATGATTAGATCACATAACCAAAAGTAACCAAAGATAAGAGAGAATATAAATAGTGTATTAAGCAAAGTTTGTTTTCTTCCAATTGTTCTTTTTTTATTAAAAGACATAGAAATATAGCACTTGTAATCCTCTTGCACATCTCAAGGGCAGACAATGAGGTAGCAGCCAGAGCCCAGCACTCAGGGCTAGCCCACACGCGGCATGACTTCTGATGCCAAACCATGAAACTGAGTCAGTAACAAGCAGTCAAATAGCTTGTCCCCTTGACTTACACATTGCTTCTTTGCATTATGGTGCACTCCAGCCAGCACCAATTGCTGTCTAATTAAGTGAATGACTTAGCATCCTTCCTGATGTGCCATGATGCCTTGTGCAACAATAATTTTGCCATATTTTGAATGTGAAAATGAATTTAAAACTGAGAAACATGAAATGAAGTGGCATTTCACAGGATGCACTTTGCCAGGCATCACTGAGCAGCAGAAAATATGCTCGTGACTGTGCTGCTCCCATCATCCAGGAAGCTAACAAGATTCACATTGCCAGCAGGAAGGAATAATTTGCAGACCTGGCTAAAACTACAAAGCAAAAAGACCAGCAGAGTCAAGTACATCCCTTGTCATAACATGGGGAAACCAAAAGGCACGCCTGCCCAAGAAGCCAGGTTCTTTTATCCAAACTATGTAGAAGTGTAGCAAAAGCCCTTACAAGTTCAAACCGAGAACATCTGATATCTTTGACACATTTCCAGATAGTGGAGAATGTCACCACAACTGCCACTCAGTGGCTTCAAGAAAATCATTAACAGAAACGGTGGGACTCAGTTCAAAATTAAGATGGCTAAATTTGTAGCCTGAAAGGAGATGTCTGTATGTGAATTATATGTCTAACCTCCCACCGCAGTCAGCTGAGCTCTGTCTGGTACGCCTGATGGATGGATGGGTTTTCCAAACCCTTGCAGAGATGCACCATTCAGAGACACCCCATGACTGACCGTTGCAGGCCGTGCTGACAAAGACCCACCAAACACCGCGGATGGGCATGAGTGTGCAGACCGTGGCATGGAAAAGGAGCTCCATCAAGCAGGCCCTACCAAAACATTTCACGACTCCAGGTCTTTGTTTACAGTAAAAATATTCTAAAACAGCACCGCAGAGGATTATCAATGAAATTATCAGTGAAGGAGAGCAAATACCACTAAAGGGCAATGATTTTTCCCCCAATGGTCATTTTTCCTTGTACATATTCTCCCCCTGTATTTTTAATCGAGATCCATTTGTTCTTTTCATTTACTTTATGATTTTTACTTGAAAGCAAAGTAAGCAAAACTCCACATCATGTATAACCATCACCTACTTGCTAGTGTACTTTTTATTAGAAAAAAAGAAAAAAGAAAAAAAGGGGGGGGATGACAGAGACTGAAATCACTTTAGAATAATGCTCACTCCTGTCTTTACATCTCTGTGTTTAACAATAAATTTACACAAGCATCCTTGTAGACCTTCAGTTCATCCAAGTGTCATGCTACTAATTACGATGCAGTGGCTGCTAATGAAGACACAGAGTCAACCGCAGTGGCCTGAGCTCCTCAAGGAGCTCCCAGCTCCAGCATTTGGCTGCGGTTTTGAAATGCCAGTGATGCTATGGTCCCCAAATTAAGATACAGTGGGCTAAAAGAGACAGTAGGCACAAACCACAGGAATCAATGAGGATGCTTTCTGGGAAGAAAAATCTATTAGTGCACATAGCTGCTGTGAGGTGCTCAAGGGTTGCCATAGAGATTCACTGGATTCATTCGACCGACCGTAAGAAGTGAATACAAAATACTCTTACCGTTAATACGCTGAACGTCTGATCCAAAGCCCATTGAAGATGCTCAGTAGCTTTCTGTTGACTTCAATGAGTTGTGGATGATGTCTCGAGAGCAGTACTTGATAGCTCATTTCTTATCGCATTGAGCCCTTTTATGTCCTCTGAAAGGTTCATACTGAAGACTTTGAGAAGCTAGGTCTCAGTTGATCAAGCTTTTAAGATATGCTTAATTTTAAGCATAATCAACCCAATGACTTCAAATCCAGTAGGGTATTAGAAGAAAAAGTCTTTCTATCACCACAAAGGCACAAAAATTCTCCCTGGCTCTAAAACCGAATACGGCAGTGAAGTCTGATGTACAGCTGTATCATTTTTTCAGTCAATGAGCTACATTCTCAGTTTGGTTATGCTCACTAACCAACACATGTTAGGGTAGGACAATGAGCTCAGCTTGTTTTCTTAAAAAAATTTAGCGCCGTACTGTTTCACTATTAAAAATAAATTTAAATATAGTGAAACATTCTGTCAGACTAATAAAAAGTATATCTTTGACTTTTTTTTTATCTTTTTCCAAACTCTTTAAATGTTTAAGCAGACAGCTCATCAATGACATATTGCATAAACGCTTCACTGTTAGAAGCAATTTTTCATGATGAATCTTTAAAGTGCCAGAATATCTGATAAGTTAGATTTTGATTTTCTTTATATGACAAATGCTTAATAGTTGTCTTAGAGTCTTTCTGCACTATGATTTTTATCTGTATTTTATTACGGTAATAATAACATCTAATATACTCTCTCGTATCTGTCTTGTTCTTTCTTAAGGTCAAAATTATATCCAGAGCTAAAAGCAGCAAGAGACTTCTTCCTTTCTTCCTCTCAGTATTTTAAGGTAATAAATTACCATCTACAGGCAAATAATAGCAATTTAGGAAATCTAAATGTGAGATATATATATATTTTAATATATGCTTGGTAATCAGAAAATCAAGTATTGGTATGTCATTACAACAACTAATTTTCAGTCTCGCGAGTAAATTAGATGTTATTACATCAGGCTATTTAATTGCCTTTCTTGCCAATAATCTGTGAAGATGAAAAAAAATGTTAATTCCTCTTTCTGTCTTCAGGCAGATTTCACTCGTTCATCTTTTATTGGATTTGTTCTTTTCATATTCACCTAGTGGTGAACCTTAGCTGCCTCGTTCAAAGGCACAGACCATTTTTAGGGAGCAGAGGAGCAGCAGGCAACGTGCAATAACATGTACAGCCTTTTTGCAAGGTGCCCCTGGGGGATGGGGATGGGGATGGGGATGCAGCACAGGCTCCTGCAGCTGCAGGGCAGCGGCAGCCCGTCCCCAGGGCTCAGGACAGGCTGGCTGCTAAAAATAGAGACTGCTGTGCTCGAAGATGGCTCTCACAGCCCAAAGACAGGGACTCATTAGTGGAAACTATGTCCAAAGTCTTCAAAGGTAGATGCAAGTTACAGCAAAGTAGGGTAAAAAAAATCCCTATGGATTCAGGGATTCTGCATGCCCTTTAAATACATTTTAATGTGTTTTACCAAAGGGTGCATGATCAAAAAAGAAGAAAGAACATAGTATTACTAGCTCAAGATTGAATAAACTATAGCAGCTGCCCTTTGAAAGTGCAGGTGTAGTGGATGCCTCTCAGCCTCATCTGGGAACGAGCATCTCACCCATTTGTTTGGCAGTAGCTGGAGTAATGGACACCGCAGCTGGAAAACAGGTTGTAAACCTGGGAATTGGCTTGGCTATGAAATCCACAGGGCTCCCTGGAGGTTAGAAAATGAACACAGGCATTAGGATGCTTGGTCCCATGCTGAAGGTGACGCTGGAGGTCGCACTGACTGGGCAGCAGGGCTCATGCCTCTCTCCCAGCCCCAGGACGCTGCGCTGGCTGCAGAGACCACCCTTCTCTGCCCCAACACCTCCAAAACACTTTCCAAATCCATCAGTCATGACACTGCTTATGCGAGATGGCTTGACGAAGATAGCTTCTTATTTTTCAGACGGAGAAACTAAGTAGAAACAAAGTGACTTATCTAAGGTCACAGACTGAATTACGATCAAAGGCCCAGACTGGTCAAGGCATTCCCAGCTTCCCAACTCAGTCCCTAGACAAAGCATTACTCTTCCCACCTTCTAAACTTGTTTATCCTTTCTCTTTCTCATAGGCTAGCCAAGAAAAATAGTGAAGAAAGTCAACAAAATATCTTTTCACAGGGTAATGAATCCCTGTTCTCCAGAAAGGAATATAATTCATTGCAGCACATTAATTATGCTATAGGCTAGCATTCCTATAGTCGATCCTATTGTCCTCTTTGCACTGAAAAAGACATCTTGTGTCACGTTTCCAGTTTCTGTCAGCATAAAAATCTATGTGCTCAGCAATGGCACCCTTAGATCCTTATTTTCTGACAGAGATCACTAAGGCTACTGTCCGTTCTTTCCAAAATAAAGCCACCTTTAAAGTTCAGAAAAGAGTTTAGCATTTCATGTTGAAGGCAGCGTAAATGCTGTGAGTTTTCAGTGGATGGGGATGGTGAGATCAGACCGCCGGTGTCAGAACCATGTCTGTAAGTCAGCTGGATAATCTACATTTTCCAGCCTTGCTCGATGTGATTTAGGTGAGTGCAAGACTTATGGCTCTTGGTGGCCTCCTTGTACCATCTTTTTTGTATATACAGATCCCTCAAGGTGGAGTGGCTTGTCAGGGAATGACTAAATCATAAATAATGGGCTTTTTCCTGTAGCCAAGAAGCTATTTTTCTTGCAGCCCATACTTTCAAAAAAGGGGATGAAGGCCTGTGCGAGCAGGGTACTGGCTCTCCATCCCTCCTGAACATACCCCTTTCAAAGGCAATTGCCAAAACACTAAACGAGTTAGTGGTATACCTGCACAATAAACGAAAAGGAAGAAGCTGATTTTCAAAGCTATGCATACAGCTCTGTTGGCTTGCAGACAACCTTGTTTATCATAAGTTACTAAGACAGAAATGTATCTGATTATGTAGAAAAAAAGTTAACTAAAATGGTTGTGAAAGCCCAAGACAAAGACAAATCTGGACTTTTTTTCACTTTTTTCTTTCCTGAAAAATAAGTTGGATGGTGATATGGGCTGCAAGGAGCAGGACAGAGCCACTCCAGGTAGCTGCACTGCAACAAAACACCTGCACCTCACTGAATACAGACGTGCACAGATGCAGAATACACATATTATGCCTGCACAAGGGCATAATTAAATCCACATTACCTTTTTTCCTTAAGTACTGAAAAGGAAGGACCACCACCGTTGGGACCCTGCACTCAGGACCTGTGTTTCGGTTTGGTACCTCTCAGCAGTCACAGGCCAGGAGTCATTCCTAGCTCTTCAGTTTTACATGGCCAAAGGCATTAAAACACTGCTTCTTGGGCAGTTCTGGACAGAGCTAGATAGTGTTTGAGTTGGCAAATTGCATTTGCAGGACGTCTGCCATAGCTGAAATCACAGCAGCCAAGAATGAAACAGGGCGAGTGCCTTGCTGTAGTGAAACTCCAGCATGCCACCGCGTTTGCTGGCCTGGGCTTCCTCCCATCCAGACATTACACGAGACAGAGTGCATGAGAATAATAATTATCTAACAATTTCCTTATACGTTTTAAAGGTCTCTAGGTGTCACTTGACTAAGACCTGCAAGAGCTAAGCAACCTAGACACCAACAGTACCCCAAAGGAGTCTAAGTGTTTAAGCAGCTTTAAAAAATACAATGCTTTAAACATTTCAGCGTGGACAAAGTGGCAGACAGGAGTGTGTTTGATCTCCTTGAATCAGCCAGCTGCAGTCCAGAAACCTGGAATTGCACTAGCACAGCTCTGTGCTCCATGAGTCACTTTCCTCCACAGGCTCAGGGGTGCAGAACACAGGAATGGGCATCATAGAGGTGATGATGCCAATCAACTTTATTCTAGGTTTAATAATGATCTCCTGGGTTATGATACTTTACAGGGAAATATTAGAAAGCATCCACATACTGATTTATTATTATCTTAGCTTTGAATTCAAAATGTATTGCATGGACACTTTGCAACATTTTCAAGCCTATGTCACAGCTTGTTACACTGCATTTGGGGGAAACAGCCACAAGGTAAAATTCACACATATGTAACTCAGCAGATGACCTTTCCTACACGCCACATTTACATATTTTCAGACCAAATGACTTTTTTTTTTACAAGAAACTAAAAAAAACCCCGCTGTTAATTACTGCACCACATCTGTAGCAGACGAGCAGGAATCGCATTTGGCACATTTCATCAGATATGTGTTGCCTATGTAAGTCAATTAATTGAGGCAAAGGGAGCTGCACTGATACCTTGCCTTAGAGTGATTTCCCAGGACTCTTCTGGAAATTAGATGACACATCTCAAGAGATTATTTCCTGCTAAAGTCATTTTAAATAACTATATTAAAAATAAACTAGAAGTTACAGGTAGGGCCTGATTCTGTCTTTCACCAGTGGCGCCTCATATCTTTGGAAATCTGAAATAAAACATAGTTTAAATCTGTATTAAAATTGCCAGAGCAGTTGTCTTCAAGTAAATGTGATTTGGGACAGGAAAGTACAGGCATGTCTTGCCTTGCCCGTGGGTTTGTCTCTACAGCAGAGAGGAGGGATGTCAGGAATAACACCGTCAGTCCTCTCGACAGGCTGCACGCGCACATCTATTCAAAGCACAGGACTATTTTTGTATTAATCAAGAGCAAGCTGATTAAATCTGTAGCTTTACAAAGAAGGGGAATTAACCAAATGAAAACATTCATTTCGATACAAAACTTTATGATACTGTAACTTTGGAAACAAAGCCCTTTCTGAGCAATCCCATCTGCTCCACTTGGCTTGTGCTCTTTGAAATAAACATCTGTTTACATGCTGAAGACACGGGTACATTTGTCTCTGTTGGTTTTATCATAGAAAAGCATTAAACTGATTTTAAGCACAAAGTTAAACATCAGATGCTAAAATGGGGACTGTGGTTTTGAGCATTTGCTTATGACTTTGCTCTTCGAAAGGAAGTTTTTTTAATTCCTGATCCAACACCATTGCGAAAGGACCTTTTATTGAAAGGCATCTCCAGGTAAGGCTTTAAAAAAGTCAGTTCTTCATTCCTGCCCACCTTGGCTAAGCAGTTATTCAGCAGGACGAGGCAGTAATCAGATTTTCCATGCAGCTGGCAATTCAAATAAAAAGGATTGCTGCTCTGAAGATAAAAAAAAAAGAAAAAAGAAAAAAGAGAGAGATAAGAAAAGGTAAAATTATGAATTTGTGTGTTTTCCAGGACTTGTTCAGTATAAAATGAAAGCAGAAACACAAAACCGATCTATGCTTAGAATGACAAGGATGAACTGTTATTTGCTAAGGATTCGTTATATTCAAAATCAGATTTTTTTGTCACTTTCTAGAAAACTCAGCTGTGATATTTCTGGCATAAAATACTGATACTGTTACAATTATGTTTACGGTATAATATGACTTGTTTTCCATGATGTTGACCAGTTGTGACATGTAACACAGTTTCCCTACAGTAGCATGCATGTTTAGTGCTGTAAAATGAGATTTTTTTCAGTTATCAATGAAACAGCATCTTGTTATCACTTGTGTGAAGTCATGTAGTTTAAATGACAGATAAGAGAAAATGAAAATACTTGTAAATCAGGAATTTGGGGGGAGGAAGCTTTCTAGTAGTTACGACTAGTTATGGTAGTAGTTATGACTAAATTTGCTAAGGACAAAATAGCAAGGGAATTTTAAAATGTCTGGATTAATATCCATATAGGTTTATGTACGTGTTCCTCTTACCTGCATTTTACAGCATAACAACGTAAAATACATAAAAAAGCGTTACAAATTTAAATTGCATTTAAAATAACATTGAATTTAAAAGGGAAACATTTCCTGGCATGTCTATAGTTGTTCTCCGCATCTTTCATCATATCATGTTTACCAGCTAGTTGATTAGCTATCTAACAGAAATACTCTGCCATCATTTCTAAAGCTGCCTGAGCTGCCTGTATTGCATTCTGACTTGGGAAAAGGTTGCATGCAAAGCCGCGGGGTTAACACCTGCCTTCACTGGAATTGATGGTAAAATTGCCATTAGCTTCGCTAAGAGTAGTTTTAATTCAGTATGCTATAACTTTTATTAATACTGTCTAATACGTCACATTTTTTCTGTTCTGTGCATATAAAAGGTAGGTTAATGATTCTTTCTGCAAGCAAGAGCTTGCACCAAGGCTGAGGCAGCTGAGCAGGCAGGCAGCTCACCAACCACACCGCCTTCTTTTGCCACGGGCTGGGCTTTTCCCCAGACTGAAGTTTCTCCCTGACAAGAAGAAATGCTTTCTGCAAAAAACACAGACACAGAGAAATGCCCCTTTGAATTTTTAACTGCTATCTATCTCATGACCTATACAGGGACTTATACAACTGAATAAATGACTATAATTTTGACATGCAAGATATTCACTGAAATAATTAAACTCATTTTACCTATTATATCATTGCCATAAAGAGATCCATTAAGAAATGTGGATAGTCAGGTCAAGCTGTGCCTAAACTATCTGTGATCAGAAATGAAAGGTGATTCAGCATTTATGGAAGGAAAACATACAGAGGAACCGGGCGATGGATAGATTAAGGCTAACGGGAACGTCCCATCAATAAATAAACAGCTGCACGAGTAGCCACTGTTTCTGCTAGTGACAGATCACCTTAACGAAAAGATAATGCTGCAAAACACATCAGAGGACACAAAGAAATCTGAACCATGGCTCCTAGAGCTGATTTTACAGGAATAAAGAAACAGGGAGTCTAAAGAAGACTTTGTCCGAAGCAGGGAAATTGAACATCATTAGAAATAAAATATCTCATTTCACATTGGCAGTCTTAACCGGTGTATGCACAGTTTGACCAGCAATCTGTCATGGCAACCTGGTCGAGATCAGCAACTGAAAGGATGTTAGCATTATTTGAGTAACCTGTTCACTTTGTTTTATAGGCTGTTCCACTTTCTTTCACAGTTCAATCAAATTTATATTACTGATTCTATGCAATAATTTTCCAGAACTTTATATAAGAATTTCTCCTTTAGCTACACACTAACAGTGACAAATAAATTTATTGTTTTATAAACTAGCTAGCAATAAGAGAAAATAATACATATATCTTATTGTACCTATTTGATATAGACAAGGAATTTAGACGAAATGGAGAAACTGATGTTTTTCTCTTTTCCATACAATATTTCAGCTCCCCACACTCTACATGAAATATGCAATAGATTTCTCACATGACTATTTTAGAGGCTTGCATATTTTATTAGTAACTAAAGCAAAAATTGTCGTCCCCTCCAGGAAAACTAGGTAATAGTTAATTAGTAAAATTAAACCAATAGCTTTAATACAACAAACTTCTTCATGTTATAAAAAACAACAACTACAAAGAAACAAGCAAACAAAAAAAGTAATTTAAATAAAATAGCTATTTAAAAGAAATGAAGCATCTCATCTTCCAGTAAGTAGGGAGCATGACTTACCATGGAACGGACAACTGGGTAACCTGAGCACACGAATATCATCGAGATCCAAAGAATGAAAACAAAGTTTAACCTGCATAGACTTCAAAGAAAAACTGAGATCAGTTAAAATTTAAAACAAAATCAAGCAAAACTAGATGCATACACATAAACACACAAACGGTATATTTTCTCCATATACAAAGTAATCTGCAGTGTCTTTACCTGATCATTTTTTGCTCAGGAGTGTATATGTATGTACATGCAGTTATACTACCAAATTCTTCACATATCCTTTCAGTTCTTTCTTAGATGACCATTTTATACCAGAGTTCAGGAGTGAAAATGTCATCAAAGCTGATTTTATTATGACTAATTGGTCCTTGTTTGGCCTTTTCTTCTTGTTAAATGGGAAAATGGCAAGAACACACATTCAGCTGCCATTATAAAACTACCAATTGATTTCATTTAAAGTGTTCCATTAAAATGTCTCTCAAGTGGCTTTACTGTTAAGTCTGTATCATCCTAGCAAATACGGCCAAAGGTCTAAAGATTTCAAAAATACGTTTCAAGAATTTTTTACCACTTCCAATATATCATATTAAGACCATGTAAAGCCTGGCTGCAAGGCAAAAACAGTAAAAGCGCACTTTAAGGAGAAAGCTCCTCAAAACCTTGTTAGACACAGAGCTGCTACAATACATAGAACCATATGTAACTATATATATAGCTTTTTCTTTTTCTTCCCCCTCTTTTCTTTTTACATGCTTAGTTTTCAACACACCCAATTTTTAAGTATTTTTCTTAGAACTTAAGTTCTTTGGATATTAATTTCTTCTCTTGTATGCAGACATATCTTAGCCTATGTTAATATTATTCAGAAAAATCTTCCGTAGGGTTAATAAATTCTGATACTCTCCATCAATGTAGCAAATGTTTAATGTCCAAGAGCATCATTTGTTACTGCAACAAATTTAATTGTGCAACACTTAGGGGATCCTGTGGTTTATTTATACAGAGTACTGTAAAGGCAGTAAGAGTCCCACAAAGTCTGTGAATGTCAGACTGCACAGGCAAGGGAATATTGAAAAACATTAAATTCAAATTTTTTTTTCTTTGAATGAAAAAGCTAAGGATCTTTTTTGGACAGTCACCCAGTGTTAGACATGCACGCCAGTGGCTCAGCAGCCTCAAATGTTGTATTTCCTTCAGTGTTTACACTGGAAAATCAACATACGAGCGCCCCAGAAGGGAACTTGGTGTGACTCTTCAGGGAGATCTAAGCTATTATAAATTATGGCAACTTTAACTGGTACATTCAGTCTCCTGATGTAGATGCATTTAATTCCAGGAGGTAGAAAGCAGTAAGGCCTTCAGGTAAGGCTGGAAGAAATAGTGGCATGTAAGAGCCTTTAAGTTTTTATAGAAAAATTCATAATTTGATCTCAGGTTGTGGTTGAATATTTTTTCATCATCACTGTACATGCTTGTGCTGATCATGTCAGTGGTTGATATAATCCAATGACTCTTAAATTACTTTTAAAAAGTATGTGTTTGTGGTTGCTGGTAAAGTACTTCGGGATTCTTCAGCACCAACAGGACTATAGAAACATAAGATGAAATTAGCCTCATTTATACACCACAGTAAGCAATCCGTTTATAAAACCGTCAAGAGAACATCTGACTATTTGCATATTCAGTATGTGTCCTCTTATTCAGAGAGAAAATCCTTTCGTTTGAATTGAACATCCCATTCCGACTCGTACAGGACCTCCAACTCCAACCGATAAGCGGATTAGCCCTTGTTTCTGCTGCAATGAAAAGCACTTTGGGTTGGATTCTGCTTGAGCATAGTTTAGCGTCAGCTTTCATTTTATCTGCATTTAGTTTAACTCCATTTTTAATACAAAATTGACCTTCACACAACGTCATTTGCGGAAGACGAGGGACAAGAATAGCTTTGTGATTGGAGTACAGGGTTTCTAGTTTCAGTGTTGGAGCTTGTGCCTTAGACTCTCGGGATAACCTTTGGTGCATTATTGACGTGGGTTATTCAAATCATGAGTTGTTTGAGTCCCTGGTGACTTCCCATTGTGCCTGGTCAGTACCTCCTGTGCTTACCTTTATCACATCCCTCTAAAACAGTGGATTTGGCCACATTTCTAGCTCCCAAGCTTTGGACATGAGACGTGCCAGAGACTCTCTGTAGGCACATTCAGCATGTGCAGGTGGTGAGAGGACAACCAAACGAGGCCACCAAGCAGCTCCCAGGTGACCCCAAGGAGACGGCCATGTGGGCCTGGACAGATTGATGCTTTGTGGAGCCTGGAGCAAAGCAGCCAGTTACAGAAGCTTTGAACAACATGGGAAGACAGCTCTTATGTGACTTTCTAAGGAAAGACAAAAAAGTTGATCAAATATGCCTGTTAAGGATGTTTCACGCAGTTGGTGGGAAGGAGGCTCATATAGCAGTAAATCTCCCAAGCACTTCACAAAACCAATCGCATCTCGACTGAACACTACAAAGAAAATAATGATCAACCTGAGGGTTTGCATGCATTTCATTCATGCTTGTACTATAAATGCTCACACTAAGGTCTTTCTCAGCAAAATTCTTTAGACTGCTTTCTGTTTCCAATTCTGCCTAAAAGTCACCTATGACAGACTGCTGTCCTTAGGACCTGACTCTAAGAAGAGACAGGCAAGTAATGTTTGGGTGTTTCCCCCACAAAATCCAAGAGCAGATTCCATCTTTTCAAAGGCTTTGACCAGCTGAGCGACCACAAATTGCTTTCACACGAGGCAGATGCAGCTGGCAGTTAGGTGAGTGTGCGTTATTGAGACATCACCAAACCCAGAACTGGGCTCAAGTGGTTTGTCTGCCTCTGAGACACACAGAAGTGGTATTATCTGAACAGAGCGAAGATTCAAGCTCTCACATTTGCTTCTTGCTTCTTTGAGTTTATTTTTTCTAGCTATTCAGGATGTAATTTAACACACCACAACAGTCATTTGCATGCATAAAGTGTATATGGAAATTTAGATACATTCAGGATATTCCCACTTCAGGTTTAGATGAATCAGGTTTATCAGAACAAGTGGCAATTGACATTTCTGTCTTCTACTCTGTCTGCAGAGCAGCCAGACTGAGGCTTTGCTCGCAGGTAAGGTTCACTAGCAGGTATCACAGGTCATGTGAATCATTAGGAACCATAATAAAAATTCCCAGCATCCATAAAATTTGCATTTTATGAGAATAAATTAGCAGCAATATCCTCCATTTCCCTACAAAGCCAACAACATCTCCTCTTCCCTTCTGCTTGCTTTGTTAAAGGAACAGTGTATTGCACCTCGCTGCTGCTCTCGTTTGGTTTCCCCATGAAAAAACATATGAAACAGAACACAAAGCTTGCTGATAAGCCTATCAAGCCTTGCAACTTAATGAGGTTAATAGGCCTATCAGCTTTAGAGCATGGTATTTCCCTCCCCCATCACTGTATTAAATCTAAATTTTTTAAACTGGCATTGTGTGCCTTTGCTAAGGTATCAAAAGAACAAAAGTGAAAGAATACACCAAAACCTGTCTGCGTGGTCCATTGGTATAACCCCAAACATTGTAAAACCATAGCAGATTAGTGGTCTGGATAAAGGCAAGGTGCTAAATCTCGTCGTTCCCCTCTAGGATGCTCCTACTGAAACCTTAGCATGGCTTTTTTTTTTTGGAAAAAGTTGCCTGGATATTTTGCTCCGAGCTCAAACTTTTTCTTGCTTTCAAGAACATCAAGAAACCAAAGAGCCAGGATGGTTTGCTCTGAGATCATAGCAAGGTGCAAAATAGAAATTAGTCATACTCACAGCCTATAAATCTGTTTCTGACTCAGTGATAATAGAAAATCCCAGCAGGACACAAAGACAGAAGAGAAACAGAAGTCAGAAAGCAGGTTTATTCCTTTGGTCGTTATTGCTGTGTTCTCACTACCAGCAAGGGGACGCAACCAAACCTTTTGCTTGCACCACTGAGATCTCATCTACTGAGGCACAAAGGAGCTAAAAAGTTGCTGTAGATGCCCACTTGACTGTTTCTGTGCCTTTCCCTGCCAGGATTGTTTCTAATCCCCTTACACTGCGTTATGATCCAGAAAGAGCATGTCCCTGGGTGGCAGGGGTAAGGGCTTATAAGGCCAAATGGTGCAGCTGGGGGGATGCACAGCGCTTGCCTCCCCTCCTGGCCTCGGATATTTGACCGGGCAGTGACCGACCGTCTCCGATGGCTCCACGAGCATGCGGCACTCATGCCTGCGGGCTGGAGCCTGTCCTCTGTGTTATTTACTTTGCTCCTCTGCCGCCAAGGTGTTTGAACAGAAGTGCTCTCTGCGGAGGATGCAATACTCTCATCAAAGGTCAGGTGCATATTTTCTGAGTCCATCGAGGCCCGCGTTGGCTGGTGTGGATAAACAGCTCTGCGTCCCTGTTTCAACTTCAGAAGTTCTCCAGAAGGAGACACACATTTATTTAATTTCATTTTGCTTGCCAACGCTGCTGCCCGCAGAAGGAAGTCCTGCGAGCGATACGCTGCTCGAGCTCCTTGCAGACGGGGACGGCTCCTACGCTGAGCCGTGGCATCACAGCCCTCGCTTAAAAGACGCACGGCCCCTTTGTAAAACCTAATTTTCAATGCAGTTCCACTCAGACGTCATTCCCCTCTAAGCCTGCGTTAGAAGTGGTTAAGGCTCCAGCAATGCACCTTCTGACGCACAGGTTTGATCTAGGAGGAGAAAAAGAAAATCAAAAAGGCATTAAAGCAAGAAGCACGACTGCCACTCCTGCCTCCCACTCCTTACCGGCATTTTGGTCAGCTTGCTTTGCCTGGACAGATACTCAGCGGCTCGGAGGTATGCAGCAAGCAAACGGTGTTAAACTACGTAAGGAAC
Source organism: Pandion haliaetus (assembly GCA_013401275.1). Classification (NCBI taxonomy): domain Eukaryota; kingdom Metazoa; phylum Chordata; class Aves; order Accipitriformes; family Pandionidae; genus Pandion; species Pandion haliaetus. The sequence continues at coordinate 263,574 of VYZV01029492.1, read as the reverse complement.
AGGGTGCAAGATTTGTGGACATACAGATAATGTGATCGTCAGGGTCCGGGTTGCCACCCCATTTTGAAGCACTTCTGCATCATCGGAGCTGTGCACATCACTGTGACAGCACAGGGGCTGAAGCTGGCATCTGATCCTCCCATGCCAGAAGTAGAAATTAGCTTTAAAGTTACGTTTTCTATCCTCGGGACAGGAATTGTTGGCTGTGTCATAGTCACCATCCTCAGGATTTTAAAATCTAAAACATCATCTATAATTACACATATTCTTTTTCCTGGTTACAGTCAACGTACACAGAGATGATGCAGGCTGAGACAGCATGAGTTTTCTTACCTCCACTCGCCAGCACAGGGCAGAGCTGCTGATTGCGTTGAATAGTGCAGTGACGTAAAACCTGAGCCTGCGACACCAAACGTCACCATCTCCTATAGACCGCAGCGCATGGCACCTTGCAGGCCCTCTGCCAAGTGCTCAAATGTCCACGTGACTTCTGCTGACGCTACCACGTTCATGCTATAGTCTATGCGAAATGACAAGAATAACGCTTTTGGCAAAAACATATTTAACTGTGGCAGAAAATATTTCTGATTTATAGATGGTCTTACATTTTTGTCAGATTCCTTAGCATGCCTTCAGAAAAACAATCTGCATGAAGTACAACAACTTGAAAAACAAGCCCTGGTTATTCTCTATGCACCACCACTAAATGTTAAAGTCATTTGATAATTTATCTGGAGGAAAAATAAAAAGCAGAGCAGACAAAACTTGCTCAACCCATTAAGGGGAGACTAGCAACTGAAAAGTGGTGGTAATTAACATCTTTGCTATGCTTATTTGTGCATGCCAACATAATTTACGCATTCAGAAATTTCTCAAATAGATCCTACAGGAAGTTGCTGCCTAAGAAAAGATGTCAGTGCTGAGCTAAAAAGACACCTGTCAAAGCTGAAACCCAATTTCTGTTCAGATGCAACAAAGATCTCGATGATCTGAGAAAGTCTGAATACTTGTTGAAGGAAAAGCAAGAAAAAGGGCCTCGATAGACAAGATAAGGCAAAGTTTTTTGAGGAGAGCGAGGAGAAAAGGATGTAGCAAAGTCTGATGTGACTTAAGAAGAAGAGATCAAACTTTAAAGGGATCAAACTTTAAAGGAGTCAAGGAAAGCTAACAAAAATAGTATAAATAGTAGGGAATAGGGAGAAAGCATTGGGTAGCTTTGAAGGGCATAATCTTTCATATATGTTATTGCACTGTATCTCAGGGTTCTCCAGTGAATAAGGCTAAGAAAGACAAGGAAAACGTATCCAACATTTTTTTATTGTGCTAAGATGCCAACAGAATATTCTGGCTCAAGCAAGTTTGCATATTTTCGTCTACAGAATCTCAGTACAAACCCATTCTTTCTGCTCCCTAAGTCCTTGAGTTGTCATACCAACAAGCACTATATCATTTGGGAATGGGAAAAAGGGAGTGACCGAGAGCAAAAGTTGGTCACGGTAGCACAGCTACCCCAATGAAGCAGTTATGGTTGGGAGGCAAAAAGCGGGACACAAACCTATAGTAACTGCAAGGTCAGTGAGGGACACAGAAGATTCCAAAAGCTCATCAGGACACTCACCATCTACAGACTGAACAGAGAGGGGTGAATTGCCCACACCTGAGCAGGTTTTTATGCAATCTGGAGTGACCTTCAGGATGGAAAACAGGTCAGCTGGATGCAAAACATCTGTCAACAGTCTCTTTTCCTCTACAAGCAGTCCTGGCCTGTCCAGCTGGGAGAGAAGCAAAGTTGCCTCTCATTTGGCAGAGAATCATGAGAAAATATCCAAATCACAACTCAGGGGTGGCTCATTTCCTTCTGAACAGGCAACATTTGTGAGGGAGAAATCTCAGCTGTTCCACAGATTAGCTCTTGGCATTTCTGGAGAAGGGTAAGATGCCAGTTTAAATTTGTGACACCAGACCTAAAGTACCTTTAGGAAATAAGTGGCTACATCTGGAACAGTACTCATCATCTGTAGGAGGTGAGAGGACACACCTTTTTTTCTCCAAAATTGAGAGCATTTTCCATCTGTTCTTCATGCTCTTTTAACTCACTGCTATTTTCTTTCTACTTGCCTATGCCACTTAAATAAACAAGGATATTGCAGCATCTTTAAAGGAGCTGTCCTATGCCACAAAAGCCTTTTGACAGGAAGGATCTTCTCCATAATGACCTACTAAACAGAAAACAAATAGGCACTGAACCCTAGAGCAAGCTTCACGTTGTGAATATACCCATGCTTTCAAATTTGCTGGTGGGAAGATAAAATCAAACTACGAGTCTGCCTTGCTCTCCTCAGGCAGTCGAGACACAGAGGTGGTACCCAGGCATCGGGTACCGCTCAGTACCTTTGGTACTCCATGACTGACGGCAAGGAGCTCCACTACCTTGCAAAATGCCAGCCCTGGATCATTACTCAGTGACTATTGTTGCTTATAAAGGTCCTCAAGTAGGAGAGAGGTAATGTTGCTGTCACATAATTCAGTGCCCAAGCTGACATGCTTTTTGTCTGAAAATAAGCTACCGGGGAGCCCGATTTCCCCTTGTGTTGTCTCCCTCTTATAAAAGGCTTCATCCCAAAATATCACATGCCAAAAGGTAGAAGTTTCAGTTTGCTCACTGAAAACCTGTTGCAGCTGACTGGATTTTTCTTGCTCTGTGCAAGCATTTCTTCATACCTAATTATGTTTTAGTGCGTGATATAGCTCGTCAAGAAGTTTTATCTGCCTCCTTTATTCTTCTATTCCTTGCATTAACACCTAATCTGCAAACCTCATCTCTCTCCCTGTCTCCACCTTGTGAATTCCCCATTTAGCATCAGGGTCTTCAGGTGTTTTTCTGATCTGTACCCCTCCCCACAGCTGCTAACTTTGGAGGTAATCAACTGCTAATTCTTAATCAAGAGAACAGATTAGTCTGAATAAACACAAAATCCACCACTAGAAAGGTTAATATAACCTCACACTCCAGGGAATAGGAAAGGTCACAAATGCTGAGGATCAGGATTGTTCTCTGTGGGCAGGACAGTGGATATTCTCTAGCTACCTACTACAGAGTTTCACTGCTCCAGTCTCACAGGAAAAGTGTTGAAGGCGCAGTACATGAAAAGGACCAGCTCTCCATTCAGCTTGACACTATACTGACTGCCAGAAGCAAACATATAGTCCACAAAAAACCCTGTGACTCTTCCTTCTTTCCGAAGAGCCTGCCTGCTGACAGCTAGTTCTTTCATTTGAGTAGTAAAGGTTCATGCTTTTAAACCCAATTCCCATCACACAAGTACACTGAAAAAATTACATGATGTACTTCAATATTGCACTTTTCAATAAAGTCTGAGCAAGTCCCAGCTGTAAGGAGCGGAGATAGACAGGGTATAACTTTCAAAGGGGCTGAGGGCCTCTTTTTAAAAGCAAGAAGCACTGGGAGCTGAAGGACTCAACTGCGCAGCAGCAAGGAGCACGTCTGAATTAACACTCCATGGAAGCAGCACGCGCCTGGTCCTCAAAGCTGAATAACCACCTGAGCGTGGTGGGACCCAAGCCGTCTCAGCAGGGTTCGTGGGTGTAGGGACCATGCCCGTGTAGGGACCAGGTGATGCTTCTCCTGGTGCCGCAGTGAGCATCATCTCCACCAGCTCAGGGATCTCCGCACAGGGCTCCAGCGCCAGGCGTGGGCCTGCCCTTTGTCATTGCTTCCAGAGATCTGAGATGATCCAGCTTAGTACAACAAATTATGAATGAGCAATGAAGAAAGCAAAGCTCTCACAGTTCCCAGTCTCTTTACCGCAGCAGGAACAACAGGACCACATTACATATAAGAGATCCCTTGAAACTCAAATAACCCTACAGTTCTCTGCCTTGCCAAATTTCATAATATCCGCATCATCTAAGCCAACAGGACAGGAGCTAAAAATACTCCGATTCAACTCATTGCAGGCTTCTGATATAAGGGCAGAGTCTCCTAACGTGTGCTCTTTGGAAGCGCTGAAGCTTGTGGCCTTAGGGCATGTCTATACCGCGGGCATACCAAACTAGCTCGGATACTGATAACTGCGCATCAAAGATGTGACCAAGAGGCGCAACCCAAAGATTTTCCATTTCCCTGGAATGATTCACAGTTCAGCCCTACTGTGGTTTCTTGGTGTGCATCTCAGTGTCAACGTGTGAGTTTTCAGTGCCAAATTACGCACTATGTTCTTAAGCCACATCAAATTGCTTTACATCCCTGTAGTTTACAAGCTGTAAACTGGCTATTTCTGTTCCAAATGTCAAAGATGGGAAACACAGAGCCTGATAACTTTGAATTTCCCAGGGCTATGTTCTAACCTACAACCTCTCCCAAAGCCCTGCTGACACATTTGGGGTGGTGTAGCATAAATAGGGGCTGGGGACGGATTTTGAAGAAGAGCACACCGTGTTCATGCAGAGTTCACGCTCTCCACAATCCTTCTGAGGTCAGTCCCATTTTCTGCAAGACTGAGTGCAGTACAAGAACAGAATGTATTTACTACTTTTTTCTTTCCTCTGCATAAAGTGATCTTTTGATTCTCCCCTTCCCAATTTTAGCCATGTGGAGTTTTTTGTCCCTTGTATCACTAATATTTCTCTTTAGAAAGGGGTAGTTCCTGGCTCACCTGCCCATCTCTGGACCCTGAGGAGCACATTTCACTACGTTCACAGAAGCTATCATCCATTCCTAGCTGGCAGGTTGTGACCGGGCTACATATCTTTCCAACCTGAGCAGTCAAATACTCTTTATTCTGGACAATACCAGACCCATGAATGACCTTAACTTCAGGAGGAAATATCCAAAACTCATGCAAACCGTATTTGCTTTTTTAACCTCCACAAAGCACGGCAAGGTATATTTGCTGATTGCAGGCTCGCTAGCATGAAGAGAAGCTGGCCAGGCAAGCCCTGCACCCTGCTGTGGATGAAGATGTTACAGTTGCCTGGGAAACCGCTCCATGGGATCACTAAAATGTATTCTGTATGTTTGCCTTCAGATAGAAGATTATCACCTTGTCTATGAGCAGTGTCAGGAGAAAATCCTGACACGGGATAAACTTAGACTGCAACCTGTAGAAATCAGTTAACTCTTTTATAGTATTAGCTGAAATTTCACAGAGCTAAACCCAATATGAAATGCCTCATCATCCAATATCAACCAAATCTTCCCTGAAAGCATAAAGGTGGGTAACAGTTAGTGTGCCTCATTCTTCAGCAAAGAACACAAGGTTTAAATCTGCTGGTGTATTATTAGCAGGTGAAAGAACTGGCTGAGGAGAGACAAAAGATCTATAATTGAAGGAGACGGGATTATTCAAGGACTGAGAGTATTTATTTAGACACAATATTTGCAAGTCTGGATTTTTTTTTTTTTCTATTTTAAGAAAGAACACATTGAATACTTACAGAAGAAGCACCAGTAGCGCTCAGCTAGCCACAAACCAGCCACAAATGGGTGGTGGGGTACAGTCTCTATGCTTTCTCATAGCATGAGCAATTCAGGACTCATGCTTAACCAAGAAGTTAGAGCTCTGCCACATTCCTTTCCCAAGGTTTTCTCTGGTACCACAATCATGACATTGCATGCAAGACCCCACATACTTTATGGCGAAGAAATTCCAGTGAGAACTGGCAAATGCTAGTTTAGGGGAAAGCAGGTTTAATAGCAAGCAGGAAGGAGTAAGGAATTAAGGTTAATTGACATTTTATTACAACATAACAAGCCAAAACAGGACTGTGCTGTGTCTAAATATGGTGGGGTAGGAGATAGGTTTTAGAGGAGAAAGAGCGATAAAGAGGAACAGGATATTGCTCAAAACCTCCTATTTCTGGGCACTGTTTAAACAAAGAATCCAGTAGAATTTCACTGCTTGCTTACCTTCAATCAAAAACCAGCACTGTGCTTTAATTTCTCCTGTGGGTGTAGTCTGCACTTAAGTTAAAATCCAGGTTTAATATCTTCTACTAACAATTTAGGTCACGGGCTGGGAAGCAACATAGGAAATAGAAAGAGATGTCAGGCTTTGCAATAGCTGCTAAAACACCATCCTGTGCTCGAGGCTCCCAGGGCATCAGCTGCACAGAGTCCTCTTCTCTGAAAGATCCAAGTCTTGCAGGCAAAAGAAGAGGCTGAAATCCCTTCAGGCTTTAAAACCCGAGCTACTGGGCCTTTGCTAGGGTCTGTCTTCAGTCTCTGAGGCTGCTCGACTGGCTAAGGTCAGCAAAGAATCTGTTCTGCTCTGACCTGTGAATGCCTGGTACCCTGTGGGCAGCTTAAAAAGCTGCAGAAGAAAGCGAGGTGCGGAGCTCGGCGCTGCGCGGCAGTGCTGGCGGGTGCTTGCTCCCAGCTTCGCTCTTGTGCGAGGACCAAAAAGGAGCGAATGGGGATGTCAAAGGGATCACACAGTTCATGTGCATGGAAAACCAGACGAAAAAAGGTGTTTAAATTGCAAATTGTGATAGTACCAGCCTGGGAGCATCTTGGTTTTTTTTTTTTTTCCAGCCTTTGGTTAGCGTTCCAGACCTTCACTTAAAAAATACCCACAAACCAAAACTTCCTCCCACTCTTGCCTCTGTTACATAAATTGTGGAGTTATGTTCAGTATTTCAGCTGTGGTACTGTATATCATTAGGATTACATACACTGTTAACAGTCATTGCTGTGTGACTTGCTACAGTTTATTATGCTCATACTCACATAAACGTAATTACATTGCACAAGGCTATAAAATCCACATACTGGAGAATAAGTATTTTTCTTCTTCTGTTTATTAAATTGTGATTATACACAACCTTACTAATTTATATTGCATCTTTCTTGTTAAATACAACAGCAAAATATAATTGAGTCTTCTATTCCTAATGCTGATTTTTTTATTGCTAATATATACATGCATAAATTGTACATCAGAAAATCAGCTGGAGTCAGACGAATACAGCAGTGTTGTAAAACAGACCTGTGGTTTTCGCTAGGTCACTGACAGGCCTGTGCAGAGATTGTTCCACCCAGCTAACAGAACATGCTGCTAAAAACACAGTCGGGTCCTTCAAAACTGCGCAAACAACATTAAACTTCCAGGAAACCGCATGCAATAGATTCCTAACATATATTTTAAGTGTAACTGCTGCTACTTTTGGTTTTTAGTATTTCAGCTCTGGCTTGATTTGACTGAGGTTTTCACTAAGCAATGTTTCAGGGGAAAACGTTACATATAATTAATCACATCAGAGGTAAAGATGCCATACTATCTTAGTTTACATCTGAAGATACCGGGGAGAACATAGGATTTCATGTGCCCCATTACCAACCAGCTTCTCCGTATGGCAAAAAAAAAAGAAAGAAAAGAAAATTCTATTATTTTGCACATTTTCTTCTGCTTTTAGCATTAATTTTTAGTAAGTTTAGTAAGTGCAGTGCCATTCTGACAGACCACTCAGCAGAGGCTGATGAAGCAGCTGCCGGACCATGCTGCCAGCGTGCTCGACAGTGACCCGAAGGGACGACTTCCAGGGGTTGGGATGGCAACTCCGACATCCGTGCTCCAACAACTCCTTGGCCTCGCAGCAAGGGCTGCCAGCAAGGCTGTCAAATTAGCACTCAGTGAGACGGCGTCTTGAGACGTGGACATCTTCTGTAGGTGAGAAAACCTATTTCAGGCTGGGCATCAAAGATCGACGATCGACAAGAGCTGGAGAGCTGTATTAGCCACCTGGAGGGAGGGAATCGATATCCAGCAACCAGTGCCTGCAGATATCCAACCTGCTCTAAGGGCTCATTTTAAAAACAAATACAGCTTCAAGATATTATCATGACGCAGGAATGCCAGCGATGCCGCCTAACCCACAGTTCTATCCTGTGGTTATTTTTCGGTCGTCTGTTCAGGCACTCCAAAGAAACCACCTAGCACCACTGGCCACTGCCAAGGCAGCTGCAAGGGGAACCTGCTCATACTGCCGAATCGTTGTGCCAGGAGTACAGTCGTAGCTGAGCCCAGCAATTCACTTTTACCTTCTTTTTCTCCTGAAGGCAAAAGCTGAAATACCCTGCAAGGGCTCCATGCCACAGGCAGACAAGATCTCACCAGGAAGCTCCATGAGAACAGTTTTCCAATGCAGAGGAGAAAATGACTGTTTCCTCAGGAGTACCATATCCCATGTCAAAGAGTAAAAAAATTTTTAAAATCAATCTGTGAAATGAGACACAAATTCTTTAATTTCACTATGAAATACTTGGTAATGAAGGTAAGTAAGTAAACAAACTGAATATCAAGTAACCAGATAAAAGACTTTCACATACTGTTGGACAAGCCATAGGGTGTTGTCTTTTTTTTATAACAATGTTTTCTTCTCAGCGTTGCTTCATATAAAGTTCCTTACAGATTTGTTAGGGAGAGCGACGCAATGAAACATCAAGCAATAATGAAGAAGCAATCTGTGCCGATTTCCAGGCAGCCAGGGTTAGCAGGGCAAAGACATCAGGAGTTTCTGGAGAGAATTCTGGATGCTGGTTAAAACCCCTAAAAAGACACAGGTTTCCTTCACATCATATCAGCTGCTCCTCTCTCCTGTTCTACTGTATGTAGAGCAGAAAAATGCTTGGAATGAAATGTCCTTGGGGAAAAAAAGGGTGATGCTACGGCCCTGGGGGATGCTGATGGAAAACTCTGTGTGTTCCTTTGTCTGCCTTTGCTCGTGGAAAAAAAAAAAAATCCACCAGCAGTTAAGACTTTAGAACTTTATACAATTATTTCATTCTGTCTTAAGTGGAAAATAGGAATTGATATTTATTGTGCGCATCACAACGCTGTGTTTAGCCCCCAAAAGGATTTAAGTTTGATAGCCAGAGAGACTGTATGTCAACAAACATATGGGCTCTGTATGATACAGACACATTATGAAGCGGATTATTTTGTGAAATAGATGAGAGCTTCAGGAATTTTTGGAAGTGCCTGAAAACAGTATGCAATTGTAAATGAAGTGCCTAAATTATTTAAGATTATAATTGCAAACAATGTTCCTATACTATTGAGTCCTTCGTACTTGCTTCTAATACCGCGTGATTTATCTTGCACTCTATCATTTATTTTGCAATAGTACATATCTCTTAGCAGAGCCTACATTTATTTTCATAATTAGGATCATTGCAATGTTTTGATTTTGTTTGTAACATTTGCATCTCTTCACTTGAAATTTCTTTGAAGCAGTACAACTGTATTTTAGACAGCCCTGTCCTGCAGTGGCAGAGAACTGGAAAAAACACTCTCGCAATGTCTTCAGCTCATCAGTTTTAATAGTAAGATGTCATCAGAGAACCAATTGAAACTTACTCCTAGAATAGGTCCCATGAAGGACTCCATTTGTCTGCAGCAAGCAGGTATTGACCATTCCTAGCTGTCTCTAATGCATTGCCTCTTACCACAGAAATGGGGATGGACATGTTTTCTGCCTGAGAGTTCAGCTAGAAAAGTATCTATTAAAGCGGTTACCTTGGAAGTACAGTTTTTCTGTTTTCCTCCAGTTTTCTTCCGGAACAGACAGTAGCCAGCTTCTGGGACAGGAGTACGGGGTGGGAGCTCATGACTTTTGAGGTGATGTTGAGTTGGCTGCAGGTTCAGTGACGATGGAAAATTCTAGGATGTCAGTAGTGGTGGCAGTAAGCTGGAATTTCACTGCCTATCAAATAATTTAAGAGAAACCATTACAATGAGAAAGTCAATTAGAAAAAGCATCGATGCAGAAAAAAAGTCCTCAGATGAGAAGTAAAGGGTACATTGCCCCAAACTCGGGTAAAGCATGTGCCAGTGACATCTTTTTAAATATTTGCATCAGCTTGGTTTACATTTCTTTGTGCAGCTTGTAATTATCAACAGCCTGAGCACAGGACCGTGCTGAATATACTAATTCCAACAAAAAGGAATGCACAAGAATGAAAAAAATGGTGCAAAAAAAATGTCCCTAAAGATAGATTTCAAAATATATCAGCAACAATAACATCAATTACTCTAGGAAGCGCTGGAAAATGAAGCCATTTCCCACAGTGACTGAATGAAATAGTCAAATGGCACAACATGCTACCCAGAACGACAGTCATAAAGTGTTCACAACTTTTAATTACTTTGCCAAATGTCTGCTTTCACAACACGTTTACAACAAAGTAAGTCGGCTATACAAAAGCCTGCAGATATACAAAAGTCTGTGGCCATCTGCAGACATGAGAATTCCAGACAGCTTTCCATGACCTGAGAGCTACTGCCAGCTCTTTGCTGTAGGAAGAGGAATTTGTCTAGAAGTGTCGAAAGGTCTTTATTGCTGTCTGTAGACATCTCCCAAGTCAATTCACACAGCAAACGAGGATGAAGTGGAGAAACAACAAGGCAGAGACTGCAACGCAATATTTCAACCCTTCCAGTATTAAATTCTGAGATGTGGAGAACAATGAGGATGGAAGTGATGGATGAAATAAGTGGGTTTCTGTCAGAGACGTTATCAGGAAAAGCTAATATCTGTTTTGTGTTGCAGTTAACGACCAAGCGAGTATTAGCATGTGAGAGTGAGTTAAGGTGCAAATGCCCTAAAATTGCCTTGGGATGGAAATGATGTGGCGGAGTAATAAAACCAGTGGTGCCAGGGCTGGAGCGATGCCTGCGGCTGTGGGAGGAAAGTCAGTTCATCACGGCAGCCTGCAAAGGGCAGCACCCTGCAACCCAGGAGCGACGGGCTTTTGCTGAAGTTGATGAAGTCTTGTCCTGGTACTGTTGTTATTCATTATCTCAATGCGGCATGCCTGGGAATCCCAAGCAGGTATGAGGACCGGGCTCCACTTATTTCTTACAGTGCAAAGAAAAGTGTCTCTAGCTGCATCTGATATTTTTTTGGAGGATAGCTTAAGCCGTTCCTGCCAGCCCACACTCCTGAGAAAGGACCTGTCAAAACACAGGTGGCCCCAGAAACGAAGCATTGCATGAACATTGATCATAGCGGTAATTATTTTGCAGTTTGAAGAGGAATGTTTTTAACATCAAACAACTGCAGATAATGGTCCTTTTCCTGCTAGCTTTCACCAAAGGTCACAACAAATGCAACGTAGCTCATGTCTGCATGACAGGATCTCCCTTCCTGGGAGACATTTCTCAGTAGCAACGAGTGAAATGGCATGGGACATCATGAATGAAGACAGAAATGGAACTAAATCTCACTGAAGAGAGAAATCTTCTTCATCCAGGTGTCACACAGAAAGGAAGAACCCCCATCAGTCAAAACTGCATGATGATTTTTATAAATGGGTTTCTGCACTTCCTCTCCTGACACTTGCATGATGGACCCACCACCTCACCTTCCCTCTCTTGAATATTACTGCCCTACTCCAGGGCAGCTCACCTTTTTGTGCAGAAGCATTTCTGCTTTACAACTTCCCAGTAATTTTTTTCCCAACTGGAAAAAGCTTTCCCACAGCTCCCTATTTTTTCCTAGGGTAGCATTCAAGCCCAAACCCGCTAGAACTGGGCACGGGGTGGAAAACTCCAATTCCTTCTGTTTTTTTTTTTTCATTCTCCTTCTTTCCCTCTGCAATCAGTTGCCCTACCTGGGCCGTCGCTTGCCTTCGTAGAGGCTCCTCTCAAGATGACACAGGTCTGTTGCTCTGGAGCGGACACCAAAGCGCTTCTCATGGATTATTGAAGGGACAGATGGTCTTGGAGCGAGCTCTGCTCTGTCCCACCGGTGCTGTCGAGGGTTTTCTCTGACTGCAGGGGTGCACTGTGCTGCTGCCCGGCCGCTGGACTGCAGATGCAAACAGTGATCTCTAAATGTGTTTAGACAGAGTAAACCACGTGCCTCCTGACACGGACTATTTTGCTTCCTCTCGGGCCACGTCTACAGCTCGTGACGCCCGGGTAGTGCCTGCATGCTCAGACCCTGGGCCACTCCGGGACCACTGAAGACGCTTTAATACATACTGTTAGTTTCAACGTGGTGGAAAAGAGTGAGGATTTTAGGTGACATCAGTGATGGTTATGAAATGTAACAGTTAAAATGCCCTTTCCCTGCCTCCACCAGAGCAGTTACAGTCACTGGTTTTCAGTCATGATGTACAAAAGTGGTATTTTTTCAGCAGCGGGCAGGTGGATCTGAGATGTGCATAAGCAGTTAATGCATCTGCGTGTATGTGTGTGCAAGAGCACTCTGAACCAGGTTTTTCTCCCACTGAGGTTAATGTGAAAACCTCTTCCGATTTCAGTCACGTAGAGTCGAAGCACGCAGGTGGTATTTATCCAGAGTATAAATGAGAGATTGCACGAGCATGTCTTCTGACTGTGTTCAAAACTGCGTGGCAAACTATGTCAGGACCATCAGCTTCCAGGGCTGTGACATTAAACACAATGCGAACGATACCAAACGCAAAATGAAACTAGTTCATACGTCTAACAGCCTGGGAAAGCAAAAACCATATGAAAACCCTTGACTTTCTATGGGTTTAAAACACTGGCAGCAACAATGCATATATAACCATTTAGTTTGATTTCCAGAAAGACACGATCGTTCCTCCTGACCGGCTGTTGAGGAAGAAACACACTTTGGGGATGCAGCCTGAAATGTGACAATTGGTCAGAGCTGCTTCATTGCTTAAAACAGATGACATTTGTTTATATAAAGGTCTAAGTGAAATTTTGTCCCTGCAGGCTGAGTCAAGTGCTACTCAACAGGTTCCTGATCTCTTGAGTAAGTGGAGCCAGCAGTCCATGTGACACAGACAAATGTGAAGTGCAGTGCAGGCAAAGTATAAAACTGATCAAATGGAGTGCAAAATGAAGAAAACAGAATTAAAATAAATTTGAAGGCTACTGTCTGGGCAAAATTTCTCTGAAGTGGAAAGCTTCAAAAATACTGGGATGCAGTACATACCTCAGGATAGGACTATTTAGGATATGATATCTCATGATGTTGGCGTTAATATCAAAGCAGGCACATGCAATAGCAACATGCAGGCACAGGTATAAATATTTTGGGGGAAATATTTTTAAATTTTGCTACACAGGATGAAGGTTTCTAAAACATTCATTGAGCTAAACCAGTGTGGTCTCATTTTCAGCACTAGTCTAATTATTTACATATGATAAATATCTCACTCCTCTCTGAATCCTGCCTAATAAATAAATAAGTACCCTTTAAAAAAGGATTATGTTCATGTAGCTGGAGAAAGGCGTTTTGATTGCTTATGGCTTTTTTGAAGTGCTTTAAATCTTCCTTCAAATTTGCTCCTTATGTTCCAGGAGCAAAGATCATTGCCGGGTTTGATGCTGCCCTGTAGGAGAAGGCATTTTCAATATTTTTGTATACAATTTCAGAGCCAATGTGAAGATTAAAAAATTATGTTAACACTCCTAACTAATCAAGGCATAGTACATATAGGTTAAAATCAAAATAGATCTACACTTCCTAGGAAAGCATGTATCGATGCATATCCTAAAAAGAAGATACGGAAAAGAAAAATCAGAAAGGAAAGAATATGAAAACTAACAGCTACGCCCCTTCTCCCAGAACTTGAAGGTCAGAAATTCAGATAAATTATGAGATATCTAATTTCCCTAAGACAAGTTGATCCATTAAAACCCTAGATAGGAAACGACGGAGCATAATGAAATACAAAAGGTTGAGATTATCAACATTCTAGTCTCCCATCTCTTTATATTAATTACTTTTCCGGTAGTATAACAGGAGGTCTACTTCTTTTATGAGCTGTTTCAGCACACGAGGATCACCGACACTCATCTGTGGCAAAGGGGCTTCCAGAGTGGTGCTCTGCCTGCATCGGTGATGCTTCCCAAATTGGAGTTCTAGTAAATAAAAGCAACAACGTGATTTTTGTAAAAATATAAATACCTATTGATGCAAATACAATATTTCATGAATTATCTTCTGCTTATAAATTTAAGGACAATTGTTTTTCCCCAAAACTTACTGCAAATCACTGACAGATTTTTTTTTTTTTTTTTCTAATGCACCAAGAAAGGATGAGAAAATGCCGTGCTGGTCGTGGCCATGTGAACGTCCTGTTTTATTCAAGGCAATAGCAAATAGAAACGTTGAGGCATAAAAGGCTCTCTTCGATGACAGACTTAGGAAGCATGCGGTAACAGCCAGGTGAAACGATGCAGGGCGCACAGCTCATTCATAACCTCTGTGCAAGGCTGTCACGGCGCCGAGAGCCCCCGCCACTGTGGAGGCACACGACAGTGTATTGGCAAATGTCGAGTCTATCATCCAGAAAAGAGAGGACGAAGAGTCAGAGAGGCAATGCGGAGGTCTGGCTGGGACAAGGAGAAAATGTCCCTTTTTCTGGGACATTATCTCACCGTGTTGCTTCCTACCATCTGCATTTCTGAGAGATGTCAGGTACGATCTCGGCAGCAAATGCAGTGGGACTTTTTGTTTCCTCTGGCATGGTCTTCCTAATTGCAAGCCGAGTCCGTTTCATTCTTCATCGGCTCCGCGCACGGCAGTGGGGACTCAACTGTGGTCAAAGTTTCATTGAAATCGAGGTGAAAAGCAGTTTGATTTCAGAGGAAGTGAGCACAAAATGTGCTCCTGGAAGATCCGAGTGCAGTTCGCGGGGAAACGAGTCAAAGTAAGAACATTTCCTTTTTACTCAGCTACTGAGCTATTTTACCAAGCTCTTTCATATGATCCAGAAATGTGCCACTGAAAGCACCTTTCAGGATAAAGACTACAGTTTCAGTGATCTGAAACAATGATTTTCAGACCTTGCAGATATGACTTAAATGGAAAAAGAGAGCAATACCCATATATTTTATTTGCGCACATGTGTAAATAGGAATATGTAGATATAGTCTACCATATCTACGCTGTCAGCCCGCATCAGCCCAATACTGCAGCACCCAAAATGTTCAATGCATGACCTGACTTAATGCCAGGAAGATCCTGCAGCCCCTCACGCCTCTCCTGGCGCCACCAGTAACTTTTGCAAATGATGACCCTGCGGTTCAGGTATTCCAAATTTTTCTTGGCAAATATTACAATAGAGTAAGGTATGATAGTGTTATCCAGGGCTAATGCTTACGAAAGACAGAAAAACAGTATCATCAGTGAAGAATTTGAGTGGTGAGGAAGTGGAAAGATTGTTAATTTTCGAAGCATATTTACATTCAAAATTAAAATAAACGCAATTCTAGCCACTATACACTTGGAGATGGGTTTTTTTTTCTTTGCATCTGAAGAATTAAAAAGTGTTCTTATATGCAGTAGGGATAAAAATGCATTTAGTACAGATGCTAAAAGAAAGCGTGTCAGTGAACTGCGAAGTGATTATGTTGTACCCTTGGGCAATAAGGCTGTCATAAAATTTCAAAACAAGATGTGAGAATCTAGGACAGTTCTGTTGTTGGGTCACAATATTTGCTTTGCAGTCACATTCTCTATTTTCTAGTTATAAATTAAATTGCGACATTTCTCGTATCAATTCATCCACTGTCACTGAAAATATGCACAAAAGTCTGACTAGGTTTGGGAAGGAGAGGGGAGGTTGTACCAGCAGAACGTGTTAGATAGATACAGGTCAAATACAGTCACCAAATAATTGAAATGGGAGAACATGAGAACTGGCTTTTGCTCAAACCCAGAGTTCTTCAACTGATTACTTGTTATAAACAAGATCTGAAGTTTTGTCTCTCTTATCCACCTAGATCCCCACAGAAGCATAGGGGTATTGATGAATAAAGCCATTTTAGGCACAGGAGATGCACTAGAGGAATGTTCTTCCAGAAGGCAATTTTAAACACCTAATGCTGAACAATCCCCTGGAGAAGGACCATTCTGCTCCTCTCCTGCTCTCTCCTATTTTTACTTTANTTTTTTAAAAAAAAAAAAAAAAAAAAAAAAAAAAGTGCCAAACAACCAACAAACCAAACAAAAACACTTGCAAGGGTCTTGGTCACATTCCAGTGGGGAAGAGAAAATCTGAAGTCACCTCTGGAACTGGAAAGTGTTTTTCTGCACAGCACATAACAGAACTGCCTGTAGTTACACAACAGCAACAGTCTTTGGGACGGATTCAATTTCTGCATGTTTAATAGAATAAGTGCAATATAAAAATACCATATTTACCATCTGTACACATTGCAAGAGGAGTGAAATGGCACCAGTAAACCCGCACAAACGAGTTTTTCTTAATAACGAAAATGACTGACTAGTGTGGTCATGAAGGACCAAGACACGGTTGCCACCAAGCGCCACAGCCATTGCCACGGCAGCCAGTCAAGTGCAATAAAATGGTCATATGCAGAGTTTTGAGGCACACCCCCCCCCCACCCAAAACTATCTACTATGCACAATGAACTTCCAAAGTCAGCAGAAATAGAGCTAATCCTATAGCAGACAGGGTAATTTCAAAAGGTAATTGATGTCTTTTTAACCTAGAACTGTCAAACTGTATTGAGAATAACAGAGCCTGGCAAGTCTAAAGTCAAAAGAGAAATTGTAAGATTGATCTATTTTGGGTTCTGAATTTTAACAGTAAGTTGGCATTGCACTTTTATCAGGATAGTATCAAACAATTATTTCCCTGTAAATAAAGGAGCAAAGGGAAAATGGTCTAATGCTTAGAACAAACCCCCAAATATTAAAAATCCAGAGTCTTCCCCTTAACTTTGTCAGAATGGTTGAGTCCCATTTCTCTTAACAGCTACAACGCACCTGATAAGAGCAACGTGTTGGGAAGTGGAGGTCATCTAGAATGATAAAATCAAATCCATTTAAGTGAAAACGCTTTTAAATCTACCTTATACATATATTACCACATTGCCAACTTCTCTGTGCTGCAGAGCCGCAGACGTAGAGCTCCACATTGCGAGTTTAAGGGCTGATATGACTAAAAGCCTTGATTCAGTTGAAAAGAGACAGGAAAAGTCACAGAAAGCTGTACAAACTAGAGACCGTATCAAGAGTGGGTGTCATCTTCGCTTCCGTCGCCACTAATTCAGCTCCTCAGGTCAGGGGGATGTTCACCCTCCCTGGGTGGTTCAGCTTGAGAAGGAAAGGGGGAGATGCCCAAACCTGGGATGTTTTGGGGGTGCATGGGGTGAACTAGGGAAAGGACCTGGTTTTCAGTGGGCTGAATGTCCTACAGCTCTACGTGTGCCAGTGTTCAGATTGCAAAATGCACAGACTTCCCTTTTTCTAAATCCTTCCCATTTGTGAAGTAGATACTAAAGATTTAAAAAAACCTTATAGGCATTAAAAAAAACCCAAACCAAACCTGAGCTAAAATACAGCTTTAGAAATAGCAAAGTAATGAAAAACTCTCATTGGTTTCAGGAGGCCGAGATCTTAACTGCACATCATGCAGACAGTACTTTGCTGCACCCAGCTCATTCTAGTGAGGTTTGAGGACCAGAGTTATGTAAGACATAGCATAGCATGATCTAAGATGTAGAAAGTTTAAGCAGTAAGATAGCTAACGTTCCCCAGAGAATTGAAAGGGCACTATTTATATAAACTTTGCTTTTTTTTGCAATAGAGAAGCTATGCATACCTATGTCATTACCAAAATCTAGATACCACAGTTGGAGTTGCTTATTTTGATGGACTAGTTTAGATAGATAAAATAAAATAAAAAAACCCAAACCAAAACCCAACAGCTAGCATGTGAACTTGTGTATCAATTCACAGGCAAATAATACAAAACTCAGTTGCCAAAGCCAATTTCACAATAACTTTAAAAGTTTAGCTCCCATTTATGCAGGCACCACTTAGATCTTTTAGACTGAGCAGGAAGAAGAAATAAAAGCACTAGTTTTTAGGGGACTATTATCTAGAAAACTCGGGTGGCAGTTTCTATAATAAAAGTAAAACCCAGAACTTGTTAGTGGTGTTTTCTAATGAAAATGTCTGTAATCCCAGAGACTCCTTCCCCCGCGCCTTTGGGTATAATCTTCGATATTCAAAACACAGTTATTTATAGTGGAGCTGTAATTTCAGTATTTCTAATGGTAAGTAAAAAGAAACACCTTGATAGCACATTCCTACTTCAGTCCTCATTTGAAGTATTGAGATTTTAAACACTGACCACCCTATGACGGTGGGAACTTAAGGCAAGTAATCCCACGAGGTCTGCACCAACCAGACCGGCAACACCCTGATCCTCTTTCCCCTTCAAAGGAGGCAATTTTTCTCTCTCAAAGAAAAATAGCTGGATACCAATTTCTAGGAAGGAACAAAAGGCAGCGAACACTGTTTTCTCTGACAACACACGTCGTACCAGTAACTTTTTTTCAGCTTCTCTAACTGTGTGCAAGAAGACACTGCAAGCAGCTTACAATTTAAATGATACAGCAATTACTTATTGGCTGACACACACAGAATACAGCTCGCATCTGAAGACCCCTTTACCTAAGCAAAGGTACGGCCATTATCCCTGACAGAGCGACCGGATCCTCCATGTTGCTGAGTTGTCATCATTTGTCAGCACCAACGCGTGGATGGCATCACTGACCCGAGCGACTGACACCTTGACCAAGGACTCGACGATCCAGTGACTCCCAACCCCCTTCCCTGTTGGGCCTTTTAATTATTATTTTTTCCTTTAGGATTTTATACCTTTCCATGCAAGTACTTTTTTCTTCTTGGATGCTGGATCTTGTCTCGGAAACCCTACCCTACCCCAGAGCTTGGCTCCCTGGACCACCAGTGGCTGAGCCCAAGGAGGGACAGGAGGCTGTGGCAGGGACACACACAGAGATGGGGTTACCCAGCAGAAGAGAAAGTGGGCAAAAAAGTACAGAAGGTATTTAAAATATTTTATAGCACATACAATGCACTGAATTGCCAAAGCTCCTCTTTATGTGTGGTGGACGATGCATTAATTATTTTGTAGATAATTGCTGACCCATCATCATCACAATACAGCCAAATGCTTGAAAGACCATGATGAGCAGTGGTGATTAAGTGCTTTGGAAGGTGCACTCACACCTTTTCCAGTTCATTATAAATGAGAGAAACAGCACTCTGGCAGAAATCCTGCAAAACAAATGAAATTTTAACCTAAAGCACCTTACAGTTTCGACTCCCCCCATCTGAAAGTAAATCCAGAGGTTAGGCAATAGAGATAAAATTGCCAGCTGCTTTTTGCTACCCACTCTTAATTAACAGCCTTTCCTTCCCACTGCCCCTTTGCCCATCCTTCCCCACTGCCCTACGCAATGCGTGGGTACCACAGCACGTTGCGGGGAGCTGCCAAATGCTCACATCATTTCTCAGCAAACGCAACAGGAGCATGTGCTCTACTTTGTTTTTGCACTAGCTCTGCTCTTGCCTGAAGGTGCCTTCCTCTGCTCCATCATTTTGTTTTAAGAGAGAAGAGAAGTGCAAGTGACATTCATTTTATAGCTCGACTACAGGTAAATTATCTGGTAAAATAGGTAAGAACTTGGCTTTCTTCCCTTTCATTTTTCTTACCGTGAAAATAAACCTCAACGGCTATACTGATTTATTATTATCAGCACAGTGTAACATGAGTACCGTTTGATACCGTATATGCCTGCATAAAGCCTCATCTGAATGACAAAACCCCCTTGCATGAAGTTTGAGGTCCCCCCTGAACCTCTGCCCCAAAACTACACCAACTTTTTGCCAAGAAAAAAATTTCCTACAGCCCCACATCTCCACTGGGGGACTCCCCATGGCTTCTGGGCCATGCCTGAGCTGGGGTCCCATTCCCAAATGCGATGAAGGCTCCAGCATGGGGCCACGCTATGGGCTCAGCCCTTCCTTCGGGGCAAGAGGGGCCCGCAGGGATGATGTATGGCACGGCATGGCATGGCAGCAAGCAACCCCACGCTCCTGCCCACAGGATAACTGGGGTGGGGGAATCCGCACCAAAACTCACACTCATTTTTATGAAATGCACTTTTAAAAATTTTCCCTCATTAAATAACAGAAATCAAGGAGAGAAAGGAAGGAGAAAGAGGAGGAAAAAAAGAACATCTTAAATGCAAATGTCACTATTTTAAAAAAAAGAGGAAGCCAGGTTCTTGCTCCCACGCGGGGCTTTGCGGTCACTGGTCACTTCCAATTAACTCGTACCCCTGGCTAATGCTTGCTGTCAGCCAGAAACAAGGAGCACTGGAGAAAAATAAGTTCCACACAGAGACATTGGGTTTTTTTAATGTTACTACAATGGTCTGCAGGAAAGGAAAGCATCCCCGCTGAACTTGGGTAACTGCGTTAGATAACGCTGCCGGAGCCTGGCACAGCTCTGGTCCCAGCAAAAAGCAACTCCCTCCTCCTGCCCGTGATGTGCCGGGGCGAGGTCCCTGCCTTGGGATCAGCCTTTCCCCACTAACGCGGAGCTGGCACTTGTCCTGCTGCTGTTCTGGAAGAGCCTCGTAGGCACCAAGCACACGGGAGAGAAAACCATGAGCGAAACGCAGCTACGTGTGCTGCAGGGATGGGGACTGGTGAGGACGTCAGTGCTGCTCTTGCGAACAAAGTACCAAGAAAAACGCCAGCCCAGCCTGAACTGAAATCCAGCGGCAAACAACTCGGGAGGTGAAGAAACAAGGAAGAGAATCAAACCACTGAAGATTATAACAAAATGGTCTTGTACAATGAAATGCATCGGGAGCTGCATCTGCCGAAAGCACAGTCGTGGCCACGGGCGGGTTTGGCCCAGCCATAGTCTGTCCCATGGACCTCACCCTCACGCTGCAACCTCCATTTCTCCGAAGTTCCTTCAGAGGACTTTCATTTTTCCTTACCATCCAACAGGCATGTTGACTTTATTCCGTTTGCATTTGGATTTCCCCTATTTGGGCTGCCGACGGCTTTCACGTTTCTTGTGTCGCAAAGCGTTGGTCACTCCCAGGGGGCAGGTGCACAGCCGGGAGGGAAGATGCCCGTTTGCCTGAACCCACCTGCCCGTCCCACACGCTGCTGGAGCCTTTGCTGCAGGAGCGGGCACGCAGGTCGGGGTCGTTCAGCCTCTGCTCTCCCATGGCTGCTGAGAAAAAGGGTGACGTTTCTTGCTGTGCCTTATACAGGATTTAACTACACTCCTCAAGAAAAGGGATGGCGTGCTGGCAGCTGCCTCCAGAGAGCCAGTAGTTCGTCCCCGAACAGCTTTCGTACCGGCAGCAGTCCTCGCAGGTGCCTCGCACACCGGTGAGGCTGTAAATAAACCCCTTTGCCACCATGATGCTCATCCTCCCCGTGCCCCCCGCCTCCAAACCCCCACTGGGGGACACACATGCACCGCTCACTCCCCAGCTCAGAGAGGGCCAAAGCACCCAGAAGGATGCTTTCACTGCAAATTCCATTAGCTAATTGGCTTTGTTTACTGAATGGAACCAGACAGAAAACAAAAAGTCAGCCACTGCTTTATTTTGGCAAGCTACTTCCTTCCCCGAAGCCAGGGAGTTTCAGCTCTGCAGTGCTCATGGCTACCGTGGGTTCAGCTTTTCCACACACAATCATTGTTTTGCTTCCAATTACCTCAATAAGACTCTGCAGCCAAGTTCTCCATGATGCCCCAATTTTTTATTTTTTAGAGTAAAGCACTTTCTAATATAAGATGGTTTCCAATGAAGGTAATTTGCCGTTAAATCAAAGCCTTATCAATACAGGATAGAAAGCGTCAAGAATTAAGACTGATCATCATTAAGAACTGACTCATCATCACTCAAAGTTGACTTTTAAAACTAAACCAAACTTTATTATTGTTTACGCTTACTTGTAAGTTTAAGGTTAATTTTTTGGAGAAGAGTCCTTTATTTTAAATAAAATACAAAAATCAGTTCCCTTTTATAACCCATTGATACCGACAATAATTTTGTCTGAATAACTTTTGAATGAAAATGAGTTATTCAGGCAAATTGGAGATGTGCTTAATGGTCATTTATTAAAAAATAAAAAAACCATACTACTACAGTGTTATAGTGTACAGGAGGAACAAAGTAAGCTTTTATGGTAAGACTTCTCCGTAATTCTACCAACACTTTAGAAAGGCAATCCCACCCCCCTCAGCAGAAGTATTACATCTGTACCAAGAAAAATAATGATGTAATACTGAAACGATGCGTGCAAGTGCTATGGGCATAAACTTACTATTAGCCTTGCGGTTTTGTTGTCTTGAGGATGCTTAATGGCTACCTTTGCATTGATTAAATATTAGTGAAAGGATGGTAGGTTTTGCCTGCAGTGATACCTGCGAAGGGATGACTTCAGTGGACGTGGCAGAGCTGTAACTTAGGAGAGGATTTAGCCCTTGGTGTTTCCTTTTTGCTTTGGAAGAATAGAGGAGCAAACGCCGTGAGATCAATACTGCGCTTGCCATCCAACAAAACAGAACTTCACCTTTTCCAGGTCTTTAAGCAACCTGGCCTACCTTAAGACATGAATTCTGCTGCCGACCTTACACAGACACCACGTCCCCAGAAAAACCTTACACCGGAGAAAAGAAATTAATTTTCCCAAAGCCACTTTTCTGCCACAGTGTCAAGAGCCCCACGGAGCAGCTGCGACAAGAACGAACACCGATTTCTCTCCTGATGCTTCTGATGCGAGTTTCAGAAGTGAGTTTCAGTGTGCTCTGCCTCTTTCCAAGAGTCACTGTGTTTTTACGCGTACTCCTGTTCCCGCGTGCCTGTTCAGACACTGCACACGACATGAAAGGATGCTCCAGCACAAAAGCATGGCGTAACCTTCCACGGACCTCTGCTCACTTCCATAAGGACCATGAGGTCAGTATTGAAAGACAGAAACTGTCCTCTCTTTAAAAAAAAAATAAAAAAATCTTCTATTTCTAATTTTTTGCTATTATTTCCGTCCGAGGAGCAAGTTAACAATAACGTGCTGCATAGAAGAACAATGACAACAAATATATTTGCCAATGGTACACAGTAATAAACACATGGAAGGAAGTTTATAACCAGTAGACTGAGGTATTATTGACAGCCAGATCTCAACATGATTTTAAGAATACCTCAGGACAGGTCTCCTGTAACACTAGTAGGTAGCAGATAACTACCTCATCTTTTGAAAGAAAGCATTTTTCTTTTGAAATTTTTGAATTTATGGTTATTTTAATTTTTTCTCTGAGAGATTTTGACCACGTGCAATCAAAATGCAGGAAAATACCTAAAATTTTCAGAGAAACAATCATTACAGGTTAAGTGAACTTCCTGCACTCTGTGATGACTTCTCTTGCTACAAGAACACACTTCCCAAACTAACGTTCATAACATTAATTTAGATGTTAATAAGTGTTTTAAACTGCATAATTTATGCTAATCTAAGAAGTGTTTTGCCTAGACTGAAGCTGGTGGGGTTGTTTTACCTCTCCAAACTGTTACATTTCCACATCAGTCACTTGCGATTCAACACAATGCATTTCCAACTGCTCTAAAATGGTGCCCGGGAACCTATTCCTGTCCACAGGCTGCTTAATATTCTGCCAAGTAGGTTGCTTTTTTTTTTTTCAGTCGAGATGGTTTTTGTAGTTCATTTTCTGGGTTCTCCACTGTTGGTGCAGTGACCCGTCATTGCTCATAGGAATGATGGGGAAAGAAAACTCACTTTAAATTGGGATTACAGTGCTGAAAGTAAGGCCAGAGAATAAATATAAAACTTGGAAGAACAGCCAACAACAGGAGCACACACAAAAAATGCCTTATCTATAGGAAAACAGTGTCACATTTGGTTTTGTCTATGCTTTCTCTTTGTGAAGGACTCCCTCAAATGTTGATGACACCATATATTCCCCTCTGATGCAAACTGGCAGAAGGCCACAGCTTTCAATAACAGCAGAACCAGCATCTTTTCAAGCATCTGTTAAGCAGCTAGAGCTCCTGGTCTGGAAATGTGTGAGAGACTGACAATGCTTATTCGTCGTTATATTGAGGACAATTAGAGGCTCCAAGCTTTTTTATATGATGTGAGGAGAGTCACCCAAAGAACATGGGGGCAGGCAACCGGGCATTGCTCATAGCGAGGACACTTCCGTCGTGACAGACAAAGGGCAAAGCAACCACCTTTGGGGACCAAGCGGATATTGCCCCAAAAGCCTTTTCAGAGGCGTTTTTTAGGAATCATTTGACAAACAAGAAGATTCAAAGACCATTTGGGTTACTTGCACTTTAAGGGAGAAAAAACACCTGAAAAATGGAAATGGGAGCGTCTACCAAGGAGGCTAAATACCGTGAGAATGTGTTGATATGGGCAGCTTATGGAAATCTGCCTCAAGCTCCAACTCAGAGGAAGCTTCATAACAATAATTTGCAAATGTTTGCAAATAAAGCAAATTAAACATAAGCTGTCAGTGAAGAACGTGAAGTTTGATCACTGAATCTGTAGCATTAATATACTATGGCCAACATTCCTCTGTTTAATTCCACAGCTCAGCAAGACTTTGGGCTAAAAACATGGAAGTTCAACAGCATCAACTGTGCCATGAAAAGCTGAGTGAATGGCCAAACCAATATGGATTCAACCCAAAATAGCAACATTTCACCACCCATGAAATCTCTGCAAGTTTGGGCTGGCAGACAGGGAGTTTGGGTAGCAATGAATCTGAGATAGTCAGCTTGGATTCTGAAAACCATGCATCACCGCGTAGCTGTAACGTGACGGCATTAGGGAATGGAAGCCGCTTGGCTAAATGCAGCACGCGATTGAATGGAGTTGCCATCCCAACTCAGTCTCACAAGGGGGTCAAGTATGTGTCCTCAATGCACTGGTCCAAAGCCAGCTTGGTTAGATGTGAAATGAGTTATTTAATTCAGCAACTTCACATTAAAGTGCTACAATATAATACTGCACACACTGGAAATTAAAAAAAATTAAGTCTGTCATTTGATAGAGAAACCTAATTTACAGTAATTATTCATGTCTGCAGAACACATATGACAAAACCGAGGGAAATTAAAAATCCTATAAATAGCCTCACTGGAGAACAGCTGGTTAGATCCCATACAATAACCAATCCACACGTATCTGCATCACCAAGAAGATGGCAATTGCAAGCCTGAAATTCAGTTTAGATCCATGAAAAGTACAAAAGGAGAATGAGAGGAAATTGAAATGTCCGTGCAGCTGGACCTCACGCTTCCCATCACTGTGTTAACGCCAAAAGCTGAGGATATAGGAAAACCCTCAATTTCAGTGGTCATCATCACTGAAGCACTTGGTCTTTTTTTCATGGGCATATTCTACTCTTTTATTTATTGCTTTGTCACCAGGTAAGGTGTAGGTACGAATTGAAAAACGCCATACTCTGTTTGTGCAGAGGGATGCAGGCAGTCGCAGCCCAGCCCCACGGCAGCATGGCACCGAGCGGGCACGAAGCTTGGCCACCTTCACCACCATATACACCATCCTCCTGGGAGAGACCCGCTCCAGCTCGGGGCTGTCCCCGGGCTCGAGTCCGTGCGTGCACCCTGAGCATCTTGCACTGAATTCAAATATACTGAGCAAAAATGCCAACAATTGATCAATGCAGCATCTCAAAGGATGCATTAACAGTAAGCAACCAAATCAGAAAGGCATCCTGCATTTACATAAAAAAAAATAAAAAATCAAAAGAAACATTTTTTTATGGCAAGAGAACACAAAGAACTTGAACAAGAGATGGGGAGAAGCTGGACAAGGCATTGCGTGTTTCCAGTAAGGGCTGAAAGGCAGCGGCAATGGAAAGGGCAACCCACTCCCTGGCAGCGTGCGCTTCTGACAGTTACGGAGGATGAACAGCAACATCTCTGTGAAACACAAATGCACATATAGCGTAACAGGTCCAGGGAAAACAATTTCTGCCTTACCTTCCTCTGCCTTCAGACTGGGGATAAAATACTTTGGTTTTGTTCAAAATGGCATCCAAAAATACTCCAAAGCCCAATGCAGGATGGTAATTGCTGGATCAGAAGAAGAGGATGACTTCTATTACACCATGGTCTGGTCTACATATATTTAAACATCAAACCAGCTGTAACCTCTTCAAGAAATTTTCTGCTTAATTCACCTGATTGTGTCAAAGACGTATGCAAGAAATGGCTAGTCCATCCAAAGAACCTTTACTAAAAATGGGCAATTGTGAACATCCATCATGGGACAACTGGCATCAGCAGGACTACGTCAAGCTTCTGGCATACAATGGTCCCCAAAAAGGTCACAAGAATCGATAGGGAAGATGTCTAACGTGAAGCAAGAAGGTGGACACCTCAACTAGTCAATGAAGTGAGGTACTTTACATTAAAAACTGTGTGTTGAGAGGTTTATGCATGTATACACATACGTACGTACACTCACATCATTCTCTTATTCATAATCATCAACATATATATATGTACTGCAAACTTTTTATTGTTTTTCCCTGCGAAGTCATGTATCACAGACATCCATGGTAAAGAAAAATACCTATGTTAAGATGAAACTGCATTGAAAAACATTTTTACATCAGAATTTCTGATGCCATCAGAGACATTTCAGTAATCATAAATGTCAATTATGGAAACCAGCTTAAGAACTGACCTTTGCATTGAGCTTCCCGTTGAAAATAAATTTGATTAAAAAACAAACAACTGCTGCCCAACAAATCATCTGTGGTTTTGCATGGGACTGATGGGAATTGATGTGTGCACCTGTAAAAACTGCCCTCTCGCTCCCAAGCTAAGACCCAGAGAAATGGTATTAAGGGCTTCTCATTTTTATATTGGCACTGTAAGTTAACTTTCAGTAAGTAGATTGAAGCTAATTTTCAAAAAGCAAAAATTACTGACAATTGAAAATCTGTTTTCTCACAGTATCCTGAAACTTGACACTTCTGAATTTCTTCTTTCAGGAAAGTTTGTATTGCAAAGCCTTGTGGTGTTGCTCTCAAGTCTGAGTGAAGGGATGGCATTTGCAGGGACGTTAATCCCTGAACAGTAACACTTACCTCAAATGGTGAAAACCTGGCCCCTGTGGATCCTGCTAATGCCCTGGACAAGGTCTACTGTGGAAGACATGGAGGGGTCACCTCTCCTAGCAGATTTCTTTTGCAACCTCCTGTAGCAGAAATATCGATTTGAATGAAGTCTGAATGGGGATCTTCAGGCGTGGAGGCACCAGGAGAGCTGGCAGGAGGATAAAGAAGTGGCAGCTGGAGCAGGTCAAGCCAATCCCACCATGTCCACATGCAGCTACTCAACGCATCAAGGTGGGGAAAGCAAAAGACTCATTGAGGCCATTACGGCATGATGGTGGGAAGATGAAGAGCAGAACTGGAACTGTAGGGCATCCTAACCAGGTGGGGAGACAACAGACATCAACTACATTGAGTGCTGCCTGCTGAATTCCCATAGAAGTAGGACAGACTAAAGAGACACAAAGATCAGAGTCACTTCCAACTCCCAAAGGGAACCAAGGGCACATCCGACAACCGGCACATGTTCACCAACCTCAAAATAATGCAGGAGCTGAGACGCCGACTTCACAGCAGGCACTTCTTGTCCACTACATGACCACAAGCAACCCTGCACCCATTCCTTGGATACACGTCCCTCTACCCTTGTGAGGACGTCAGCATGATAGAGTAAGTGATACCACTTTGGTTAAAACTAATAACCTTCTTTTTCTGTATTGTCTCACATCAAGCTCTCCTGCAACGGCTCAGCTTTGTCGCAAACAACGTTGCAAGAGATCCGTATTGCATTGGGATGCTCCGATACAGTGCCGCTGGAGTACAAAGGAAGAGAGCACACCGCAGGAAAAATAACAGCCGTCGCAGGATTGTTCACTGCTTAGACTGTAACTGAATTAGTTTCTGGATTTGTTGAAGTGTGTTTTTACAACACTTTGAGTAGGGTAATGATTCGTTCTGTCTGGGTTTTATACGAGTTACAGCCTAGAAGCTGTTAAGATTGTAAAAACAGTGACAATTTTGGTCTGAAAGTGAATCTGAGTCTGATTTCCAATTCCCAGTCTCAGCTTGCGTATTTGTAAAACATGCACAGGTGAGATTCAGAGTTTGTACTGCAAGACCAATTTGAAAGTGCAGCTCTTATGTGAGGAGTGTTGCGGGGCCAAATTATAACACTTGCATGAGCACAGGAATTTGCTAAGGACGTGTGAAAACAAACACATTATCAGAAATACAGTTTACAAGCATCCAGTTAGAGGCCCATGTGAAAGCCTCTTCCTACCCTTTAGAAAGTAAATGGAACAGAAAAGAGGAAAATTCACCAGCTTCCCAGTGCAATCTCCTGCACAGTAACAAGAGCAGTCTCTAAAGCAATTTTCAATTAAATGAAGGACTTAAAGTTGTAACACATTATTGACTGTCTACGGAAAGAATATCTGATTGACTGTAGCTAAGAATCGTTCCCAGGTTCTTCCTCTTGAATGGACATTACACCAGTAACAAAACAAATAGGGAACTGTAGGACAAATCTAACAGAAATTCTGAGACACTCTGGTAGCTGATGTTATCTCCCGTTGCAAGAAAAAGTGTGTTTGTTTGATCCGAAGTGACACGATGCTTTAAGGCAGAATTATGAGAATACATAATTGACCATTTGAGCCTCTTTTTATGAGAAGGGCAATCTTTCTGCCTTTGTAAGAACATTATAGGTTTTACTGCTGTGTAAGTCATGCTTCTGCCTGCTACTTGCATCATGTAGCAGCTACTTGAGGTAGAAAATATCACCTAAATCTCATCTGTTTCCTGAAGTGTTCAGCAACAGGTAACTTCTAACTTAAAGATAAGTAAGCTATCATTATGAATATTGACAGCATACAATGACATGTGTTTTATCTCAGTACTACATACATGCAGGAAGAAGCATACCAGTACGATGAAAGACCTCAGCTTTATCGTGGGCTCCCTCAAAATTGTTCCGAAATAGACAGTAAGTGTATATGTAGCCCAGAGTGCAAGAGTTCCTAAAATTCTGCAGTGAGAATCAAAAATACCAAGGAAATGTATTCATGTATTCACCTTCTTAGACAAGTTTTTAAAATAATATTTTATTTTTTGACTCAGTGGTATATTTAAAAACAACCTACCGTAAGAGTAAAAAGACTGTAGATAGTAAAAAACGAAAGTGTGATGACAATAAAAAATGCTAGAGTATAAAGTTAGTCTCCTTCCTCCCTCCCAACACCCCATTCCATCATTGTCCCATATTTCTCAGAGCCTAATATCTGGGAAAAAAAATGCCTTTTTTTTTTTTACACTTTCAGCAATTAGAAAATTAAAAATACGCAAGGCATTCTTTGCAGGTACATTAATTCATTATTACATGAAAAGCAGGCACCATAAAAATTAAAACATTCTAAAAACCATCATATATACAAACGCTGTACAGAATGATGGCACAAGGACAAAGTGATTCCATTCAGTTCATCCTAATCCATATGAAATATTACACGGTAAAGAAGAAAAGAAAAAGCTCTTCCCATTCTTGTACTCATCCGCTAGGTTCAGAACAGCCAGGAGTCTCCTATCTGCCTACTCTGTTTCTTTTCCTATACGCTTGTGCCCGTCAGCAGCTAAAAGGCTTCCTTGCTTTACCCACGGATCAACACCCAGAGGAATGGCCAACTGAATGAAAATGGAAATGACTGATCACCAACGACTAATTTTACAAAGCCCATTAGCAATCAGTTTATTTGTAATACAGAACAATTAAAGAGAAGGCACATTTCACAAATAAGCTGTGTCTGATTTTTAGCCCTGGGCAGAACCGTTACTTGGGGAAATCCTACGGCAGCTTCTCCTTACTGTGAAGCCTCCTCCAACGTGCACTGAATTCATTGTGAATATCGTCATCGATTCCTATATACACTGAGATTAGGTACAAAATACTCAGCTCATTTTGAACTCCATAGCTACCAAAGTGCCTGAAGTTATTCAGAAGAAGCAGGGAGAAGGTTTAGGAAGAGGGTACTGTCAGTTGATGAACGCCTCCCAGTCTCAAGTAGAAATCCAGATTTCCTTCAAGTTATGGGAGGGGATAACCCCAGAAAGAGGGGTGATGTAGTGTTGTTTCCGACACATGGCTAGAAATGGATTTCTTACAGAGTTAGAGTCATTGCACTAAATGTTAGATACTGCACGCCTGAATGAGGTAAACATTATATACCATAAAATACTTAGGGAAATGAATTGTTACAACTTTATCTTTGGAAAAAACGCTTCCTTCTTCACTGGACAATCCCAGAATCAACAGACGTTTGCTTCCGAGTTGTCTTTGGAGGTGGAGGCGGCGGAGTCTTACTGGGGAGCGGAGGTGGCAGGTGCTGGAAGAAACCAATTTTGACAGACCGTGTTAGCAATGAATGGATTTTTGAAACATTTGCTGTTTCATATATAACTGCGAGAGACAGCAGATCAGTCTGTAGCCCTCCGACTCCTGAAAGCTTCTCTGCGGAATTTGCTACTGTGAATACTGAATGCTCTTGGCCATTAGCTTAACATACAACTTTTACTTTTGACAATGAAAAAATCTCCCAAGGGTTCATGATTAATTAGCTCAGTATTTCAGGAAAAATCTTTTGAAAGCATGGGAGAAGTTTATAATTCCCCACTTTATATCATGATAGGATATTGATTTCTTGGTCTGTATCGACTGCCCTCAGCCTCTATGCACTACAGAGCTTAAATGCCAAGTTGAAGCAACAGCTTCACTGCTTTTCCATTATTTTTGCATTTTGCACATTTAGAACACAAATAATTAAAAAAAAAAAAGGAAACCATTTAAAGAGATAAGTAACTTGCCATTTACTATTACACATTCAGTTATAATTAAAATACTCAAAACAGAAATCCAGACTGTTCAAATATACATATTTTAAATCACTTCATAGATCATACAACAGAACAAGAGCACCCTCGGTTAGATTCACCGGCTAATTGGACAAATTAAAAAAGTCATTATGGAAATTAAGACTTTTTTTTCATAATGTTCAATCATATATATATGATAAAATCTGTTTCAGAGCAAGCTTGAGAACACTGGAATCTGCTCATACACTTTGCAGTCAGGCTTTCTACAGCATTTTGGCTATGCAGCCATTACATTTTCCCATCACTGCACTGAGGCTCTACCACAGTGTCACAGCTCATAAATGCTGCTTTGGTTTTGTTTTTCCCTAAGATTCTTCCCCCACTCAGCCAGCCACCACCTTTTGTTTTCCTCCAAGCATAACGACGCTTCTTCATTTCCACTTGTTTGTGTCTCACCGTATCCATCCCACCTTAGCCAAGCCATACTAAACTGCTGGCTCCACATGGTAACACTTAAAACCCGACAATGCACACCGACTCTGCCAAATTTCCTTAATCATTGCTACAAGAACAGTTCAAACATCTGAAGTGCCTTAGCGTTACATTGCATGTACTGCACTTGCAACCTTGATACTTACATTCCAACTTTTATTAATGTCTTGAACAATATATAGCAGATGATTTCTCAATCACAGTAAGAAACTGGTATACAAGCAACTGATAATCCATGTGAAAGCGTGTATGAAACAAGCCCGTTCCTTTAAAAGATACCCAAAGCTGCTATCCAAAAAGAAGAGTGGCTCAGGGGGATGCCAGGACATTTCAGCCTTTCCTCTGCCACGAGGCAGAAGAAGCCCGGAGAGCCTCCAAACGCTCCTGCAATCTAGTGCCTGGGAGTTTTCAGAGATGTGTAAGAGTAGAACGAAAAAAGTATCTTTAAGGTAACTGAATGCCTTCTTCAAAGCAGGTTTTAAGATAGCATGAAGTTATAAATCCAGAGCTTTTACCAGATAGTTTTACTAACCGTAGACTAAATAGGAAGGTGAGACTGCACACTGGCAGAGCCAGGAAGGCTGGATTTTTGCTGGAATATTGTTCCTCTATGCCACCTGGCAAGAAGCACCTTCCACCCTGTTTTACAACTTTCCTCATTCCTCCCAGCTCTCCCCCATGGCAGATGAACAGGGATCACACACTGTCGTCAGGTAAGCCGTGCCCTGAGCTTGTCTCTCCGTTTTGCCGTGGCGAAGACCACCCACCCTCCATTTCCCCAGCCTCTCCAGCAGCACCATCATCGCAGTGACGTGCGTGCTCTCACCTTTCTCCATGGCTACAAGATGCTTGCTGAGTTAGCATCTCAGAAATCAGTTGGTTTTCATCTGCTACTGAATGAGAAACTCTGGACCAAGAGGAAGGCACCAGAGCCCGGGGATGTCCTGTCTGGAAAGCTGCATTCCCCTGCCTACCACGGGAAGCCCCCTGCTCACCAATGAGGACAGGACTGAACATGTTTGGTGATGAAGGCTTCCATGTTCACAGACCGGTTAAAGTTTATCCGAGCTTTTTTGAAGAAACAACCAGGTTATTAAAAGGTTTGAGTCTCGAAAGGGCACTGCTGCCTGAAATGCACACTTCAAGAGAACCCTGCTGAGTAAGCGGCATTCATTTTCCCAAGCAGGCTCAAAACCCTGCACTACTTATTCCTGACCTACAGTGGGACACAATGATCTCCGAGTCAGAAAACCAAGTCAACAGACTAATATGAAAAGCAGATAAAACAAGAATTTTATTTTACTAAATGCAAAACTGAAGGTTGGTTGGTTTGGTTTTTTTTTTAATTAAAATGCCACTGCTGATCTGTGTCTAAGTATTACAGTCAGAACCATTAAATATTTCCTCTACCTGACCAATACTTTTCTTAAGCTGATATGTTCAGTTAGTTCCTGAATTCCGACTAAGGCACCTGAATAGAGCTGGATTGCCAACGTTATTTAGCTTCACGCATTCAACTGTGATCTGCAGATTTCAAAATCTTTGAGAAACTGCTTAGTGACAGTCATGTATCCAGGCAGGGGCTCTGGGCAAACTGTGGGAAATGCTGGTGGTCTGCAGAACATCAGTGGACAACATGCAAGAACTCCTCACGGAGATGGCATTAATTTCATAACTCAATAAACCAGGTGCCCCTCTAAAATACATTACAAAACATAAAAATTTCCTCAGTGCTTTGCTCTCAGATGATATCTTTGACTTCGTATTTATCACTAGTAAAAACTAATTCTGCTCATAGCACCATTTCTGAAAATCCATTTTGGATTTAAATAAGTGCATTGGCAATAATTCTCAATTCAATTAGATCAAAGGCATTTCTCAAACAAATGAGCCCTTCATATTGATCAGAGAACAATCAAATTATCCCTGAAATCTGCTTCTGAAGAACAGATACAATGCAAATACAATGAGAAATATATATACTATAAATAACAAGCACAAAACCTACCAGAGCTTAGATTCTGCAAGCAAATTAGGCAGGAAGGAATAACAGAGATAGGTAGATAATTATTATAATTGAATTTACAATTTCCATTAGAAAGTCGGATAAATTTAGTACATGTTCATTTATATAATAAGCTACCAGTGAATATATTAAGTAGGACATGTAATGCTCGTCGGGGCAACACTACTGAGAAATTAGCTCAACAAAACGTGCCAATATGGAACTGGTGCAACTCCAAATCTAGCCATCGCTCCCAGCGCTGATACACGCTCCCTTTTATTCCAGCACAGGAAGAAATTCAAGCACACTTTCTCACTCCCTTTAATATCATACTCAGAAAATCATTATTAGGCTTATGAAGTTAATTCTTGCTACGCTTCCCCTTAGAAACTTTGAAATACAAAATAGTTTCCCTTGATTTTACGTTTAATTAGAACTGCTTTGCAGAGTTCATGTTTATATGTCAGTGGTTAATTGTGAACCCGCCGAATCTTGAAGCATGCTTTTACTTTCTGATAAAATGATAGAGACTGCTGGTTCACATTCAAACCTATTTTGGGCAGAATCCTTGACTCACGGGTACCTCAGGGGAAGCAGAAACCTTATGTAAAAGGCACATCTGCAACACAGAAGCAATCTGTTCCTTCTGCTTCAAACATGAAATTGTTCCCATTTGTTTGTTTTTTCCTGGTACAGAAAAGAACCAGGTTTAAAAACATTTGTCTCCATTCTCTTACAGATATAAACTACACTACACTACACATGTTCAGGATGCAGTAAAAATCAATTAAAGAAGATGAAAAAATGCATTTTTTTCCTACTCTGTGAAGAAGCAAGATAAGATATCAGAATGTTAGGTTTTCTTAACCAGAAAATACTACTAAAAAAACCAACAACAAAAAAATGAAACAAAATTTGATTTCCAAAAACAGTCCTTGTGACACTGTAAGAGATTTCTTCCTGTGTAAGTATTTGTCTTTGAAATTAAATGGTCTTCAATATGACAAGCTATGGAGATCCAATCAAAAGCACTTCAGTTTGAAGGATTAACAAATCTGATTAGGTCAGAAGCAGTAGAAACTGGATGTAAGTAGCCTATCAACTGCACAGGACTGTGTAAATGCTTTCAGATACTGAGCTCTGAATTGCTCCTTCTCGCTTACACCATTGTTTTTAGCATGGAGCTGAGTTGCCTGACAAGCAGCAACTTGCTTATTTAATGTCTGCAATGAAAAATAACACATAATGTGAGGTCTTGGCAGAGTAACACCCCCATTCTGAAAGAGCGATAATGCGCCAGCGGAGAAAATCAACCCAACTCCACTAATTTGAACCAAATTATAGACAGTTTAAGCTAATTGGCTGTTTGACCCAGGGAGCAAAGTTATGTGGAAAATACCGCAGGTAACTGATGTGAAATGACTGTTTAAACTCTGTTGTCATGCTTCATGTATTAGAGTTTCATTTGACTGTGTATCACAGCCATTAGCTGCCCTTGCTGGAGTGCACTTAGATACGAGAAAGTAATTTTAAGAGTCCTTCTGCAGAGGAGCGCTTTGTGTGCTCCCACTCGCTGCGTACTAAGCATCCCCTCCTTGGGCAACGTGAAAGATCCCTCAAAACGGGCAACAGAGGTCTGCACCCCTCATGCGGGCAGGACTTTGCTTCTGGTGCGTGCCAGCTGTGATAAAAGCACACTAATGCAGTTTTCCCTCTGTTGAACCACATTTCTGCATGGGGAGGCTATTAGTATTTTGGACCGTGCTGGCTAACTCGATTTTCAAAAGCACTGTTTTTCGGCTCTGGTCCGTACGTAAACAGACCTCAAGAGTTACGAGCGATACCCTCAGAATTGGGTTTAGACTCCAGACTGAAACTGTATTTCTTACTGAAGGCCTGGGCCCTGTGAGAGTGATAAACAAATGCATTACCAATTGGTCAGAGCAAAACCCGCTGCCTGATCCCGCCTAGCACTGAGGGCAGCGACACGGCCCTTTCCGAAACAAAATCAAGGGTGCTGCTCACGGACACATCATGAGCTCTGTATCTCCGGGCAGACAGCAGCAGAACACATTTTTCACTCAAAATCCTGTAATAAGCAGTGGCAGTACATTGATTTTGAGCCTTATTAAAAAGTGACTGTGAGCTTTTTAGAAACTCTGCTCGGCAAGAGATTAACCCACCAAACCCCAGCCGAGGCGAAAGGTGGTAGAGACTTTGCGGTGCAGGAAGGGCTTCTAATGCTTCCCATCTCCAGCAGGCAAAAATAATGATCAGATGGTAAATAAAACCCAAATGTTATTTTTTTTTCTTTTGGGCACATTACACGCTCCTATGCATCATGGAAAGCCTTGGGTCAGAGAGCCTGTTTTTTAAAAATCTGGAGTATCAGACAGAAGAGCAGACTTTTATTTCCATTTGTGAGCAAATGCAGCCCACAAAGTCAACTTTCTAATTTAATATAGCAGATTAATAATGCACTTTGTCCGATTTCACTTTTTCCACCATCTCCACAGAATAACGTTCCTAACGACTGCGCTCCCGCTGCCACGGTAAGCAAGCTGGCGGCGAGCCTTGGGCCACCAAACCAGCAGCGGGGGACCTGGGCAGGTGACACCACGATGCTCAGAGGCTTCCCCACCAGCCCCTGCTCCGGGGGCACGGAGCCGGGGGGCTGCGTGAGGCACTTGGGGAAGGAAGGGGACCTCTCCCGAGAAATAACATCAGAGAAGGAAAAATTGCAAAGCCTGAAGTAATGCTCCCCAATTACCTGCTGCCTCTGTAGTTTCAGCTGGGTGTCTAGCCTCAACTCTCTTCCTCTGTCCACATGAGGACGGTACATTTCCTGAAGCCTTTCAGGTCATTTTTTGCTCACTATGGCTAACCTAAGAGACAATGATCAGCACTGCAGTATATGCATCGCAACACATCAAAACTCCCCTGGATTTTCCTTCTGTGGAAACACTTCCATTATATCCAAATAAGCAGTCAGAGTGCTCCTCGTCCAACAGGATCCCAGAGAGTCAAAAAAGGCGCTGTTCCCATCAGCCACGCGAGACCGTTCCTGTCCTTGCGTTATTGCACTGCTTCAGCCTTTGCTGTCCTTCCTTGCCAAGTTCTCTATCTATGCTGGACTGACTGACCGAGATGTTCTCATCCAAACCGTTATCTGATGCTTAGTAAATGTTATAGCCGATATTATAAATGTAAGTACTCCTTTGTCTATTTTCTTTGAGTTTCCCTTCTCGCTGTGAATACTAAGCAGGCAGTTGATTTGTATGCAAGGGTATGGATGAACCCATAAAGAATGAGAAGTGCCTAAAGGAATCCCTTGATGTAATAATAATCCTTGCAGGAGTCATAGACTTCTTTTTTTATGTTCCCATATATTATTATGAACATTTTTAGCAGAACAAATCATACAGTGCAAGAAAATATATATAAGGGTCTCACAGTTAACAATGAATAAGAGGACGATCTAAAAATTATAATTAGATGATCGCTTGGATAAAAGACTTAAGGTAGACCAAGTTAACAGTGGACTCCAAATAATCTAAGATTACCATCTCAGACACTAAATGACACTATTGCCTGCAGTTTGATTTGAAGTATATGATGCATTTATCACTGCATGCTTTTCAGTTCACTGCAGCACTTCTTTTTGTTTTTGCAAGTGACTGTAAGACAACCAGAGTGAACAATGCGATAATGCCTCATACAAGGAGATACTTCCAGTTTAAAAGCTACCTTATCTATAATATTTTTTACCATTTTTCTTCACTGATACAAAGCCTGTGTAATTTAAAAGATGATCAGTTTACTAGGCAGAGCATTATAAAGTTATGAAGTATGTAGCTATTTGACCCATGAAACACACGGCATTAAAAACTGTGGAGTGGGATTTAATCACAGCACTAATAAGAACTTACCCATCTGATCTTTCATGCCGAGCACTACTCACTTTCTTTATGTTCTTTAAAAGACTCCTTCCTACAAGCTTGATGAAATAAATGCACAAAGTGACTGTTGTAAGACTAGAAGCTTTTCCTAAAATTAATTCTAAGACTAATACATGTGGCTTTGTGACAAATCCGCTTTAGATCCATTTTCCAGACTTTGAAACTACATCCTCTCATCTTGGAAAGTTTATAAAAATACAGCTGCTTAAGAAAACTTTGGACACTTAGCTAAGGAAGTATAGCCTATATTTGATGGCATTTCTAAGGTTTGATTAAATCTTGAGGCCCTTCAACACTGGACGTTAAACAATGGGGTCCATTTCTACAAGTACAAAATATATTAAAAAAAAATTAAGGGAGTCTGAACAGTGAAGACTATAAAGAGAAAAAATATTAAGACCTGAATAAAACTTTGTAAAAAACCAAGAGAGCATATTGCTACTATTTTTATGAACCTCCATTTAATGATGCGGAAAGCCTGCTCATGACAGGTACAGGAGCTGCGCAAGGTCACATCTTCAACAGCAACGAGACCAAGGCTGGAAACTGAGTCATCTTCAGGTTTGGGCTCTAACCATCACAGCATGATGGCATTTGCAAGTAGTACAGTAAATATCTACCATTTCTCCACTGAGTGGAAACCCCATCAAACAGCCTCGCAAGGAAGGGAAAAGAAACCCGGCTATTGGGATTTTCTTTCTCACCATGTGTTTTATCATCTAGTTGTTTAATGCTTTTTAGCTAAAAATCGAACTCACATTAGCAATCCTGGGCTACTACCATGACCTAAAGCTTACAGTCTATCATACAAAATGAATGTACTACTCTGGAGCTTATACAGGGAGGAGTTCAAGAAATTTGAAATCTAATTTGAATTCTCAGGTTTCTTCATGAAGAAGGATTCCTCAGATAAACCTCCTGGCAACCCTCCTGTACATTCTGTAATTTTCCATGTAGAGGTCTGTATTCAGGTCAAGCAAGTGCTGGCCCCTGAGAGAGAAGCCAGCAAAATGGGTAAGAGCTTAGTATACATTGATGGAAATTAGAGGAAAAGGGTTTGCAAAACAATTTAGTGAAAATGTTTAGTAAAACCATCCAGTCATGGGGAAGAACTATGGAAGAGAGGATGGGAATAGAGAATTTTTCAATACATGTATATAATGAGTAAAACATGGTGTTTTGAATAACACTATTGACATTCCTGAAGTTACTCCTTTTTTTTTTTTTTTTTTTTTCCGCAGTTAGCCTGAAAATACTAAATTCCTGCAACAACATAGTTACAATTTCAACCATGGAAAAAGCCAGGCTTGGGTACTGTTGTGCACTGTGACAGTGTCTGTTAAAAAAAAACTATTCCCAGACTTAAAACTAAATTCCTGCCTGACTCTTTCCCTGTTGAGATGAGAAATGCTTTCTCTAACCATGAAATTTACTGAAAAGCAAATTACTCAACAGAATTTCATTTGAATGATGAACTTCAGAGAAATCTTGGAACATACCTCTGCAAACAAAAAAGAGTAATTAGCGCTGAGAATTTTTCTGCAAGATAACAGCTTGGCCAAAGTTATACATTTCAAAGTCAAAGAAAAGAAAACCTCTTGTATTGGGTTTGCGTGGCAAGGTTTTGGTAGTGGGAGGGTTACACGGGTGGCTGCTGTGAGAAGCTTCTGGAAGCTTCTCCCGTGTCTTACAGAGCCAATGCCAGCCAGCTCCAAGACGGACCCGCTGCTGGCCAAGGCCGAGCCCATCAGTGATGGGGGTAGCACCTCTGGGAGAACAGATTTAAGAAGGGGAAAAAGTTACTGCGGCACAGAAACTGCAGCCGGAGAGAGGAGTGAGAACGTGTGAGAGCAACAACCCTGCAGACCCCCAGGTCAGTGTAGAAGGAGGGAGAGGAGGTGCTCCAGGTGCCGGAGCAGAGATTCCCCTGCAGCCCGTGGGGAAGACCATGGTGAGGCAGGCTGTCCCCCGGCAGCCCAGGGAGGTCCATGGTGGAGCAGATATCCACCTGCAGCCCGGGGAGGACCCCACGCTGGAGCAGTCTGTGCCTGAAGGACTGCAGCCTGTGGAAGGGACCCTCGCTGGAGCAGTTCGTGAAGAATTGCAGCCTGTGGGAAGGGCCCATGTTGGAGAAGTTTGCGGAGAACTGTCTCCCGTGGGAGGGACCCCATGGCGGAGCAGGGGAAGAGTGTGACGAGTCCCGACCCTGAGAAGGAAAGGAGCGGCAGAGACAATGTGTGACGAACTGACCGCAACCCCCATTCCTCATCCCCCTGCGCCACTGTGGGGGAAGAGGGAGAGAAATCGGGAGTGGAGTTGAGTTGGAAAGAGGGAGGGGTGGGGGAGAAGGCATTTTAAGGTTTGGGGTTTATTTCTCATTATCCTACTGTAATTTGATTGGTAATAAATTAAATTAATTTTCCCCAAGGTGAGTCTTTTTTGCCCGTGATGGTAATTGGTGAGTGATCTCTCCCTGCCCTTAACTTGACCCATGAGCCTTTCGTTTTGTTTTCTCTCCCCTGTCCAGCTGAGGAGGGGACTGATAGAGTGGCTTTGGTGGCATCCAGCATCCAGCCAGGGTCAACCCACCACATCTCTTTAAACGCATTTTTTTTCTTCAAGAAGAAAATAAATGGCCCTTCTTTAAAGTGCTGCTTTAAAGAAAAGGACCAAATTATTTTTAAAAGCTTCCAGCATACAGGAAACAAAGTTGAAAAAGTGTATTTTCTTCAGAAACCTGGAAACCCTGTTGAAGATGAAGAGTGTTTCTGAGCTCCTTCCCTCAAAGGGGGCATGTGTGTTTGCCTCTAGGAAACAAGCAGCAATTGAATGTAGACAGAACAGAGTTCCAGAAAGGAAAGATGTCAGGTACATGTTTTATTTCCTTTCCTGAGACAGGACTGAAAGGCTATTAAATCTAATTTGCTGCTGAGACTATATCCTGTCAGTTAAAGCTCCCTTACCAACACAGCTAAAAACCTTTTGCTTAGTCTTCTCCTCCAGAATGAATCCAACCTCCCTTCAGGTCGGTCCCCGTGAGTGATTCTGTTCCCTCACACTCCCGACACTTGTTTGCAACTCCGGAAATGTCTGGATTACATCTTGCTGTGGATTGTTCAAGGTACGAAAGCAAAGAAAATCACAGAAAATTATCATCCTCTCTGGGACTCACCCTTTGATGGGCAGGGGGGGAGGTGGTCGGGCTGATCAAGTCTTGACTTTCCATGAGGTTCCCATAATCGGCCATGCTTCCTTTGAGAGGCAGAGGAGGAGGAACATCGGGGATGTCGGAGCTGGACATGCCATTCAGCTCCAGACCTGTAAAAATCAACACTGGGTTAACAATTTCAATAACTGAATCGAATCCAAAGATCCAGACTGTGCCAATTCTTACGACATTGATTCTGCGATAATGGTGCACATGCGATATCTTTGTCTGCTCTTCACTGCCTCTATAATTATCTGCAGCTCATCTAATGAGGGATTTTAAAGGAAAGTAGAACAAATGAACCAACCCCCGCAGCGACAAGAAGTATGCACTGTGGAGTCACATTGGGCTAATTTTTAGGATATGCTCGAAATACTTGAACGATCCCCTTTTTTTAATAGAAAGTAATTTTTACTTCAGATTACATGCCAAAATATTCATATCTTAGCAAATATAATTTTCTCAGCTGTAAAGTCTGCATTTTCACCTTGGACATTAATACATAATAGAAGTTTTGGTAAGTGCACTAAGAAAATATAATCGAGCTATGCTTTATTTACTTTCCCCCAGTAAAATAAAAGCTTCTTGTTAATAAAATGCACAAATGAAAGTCTGTAATTAACTACATCTCTCTCAAAAACTTTCAAACTCCAGGTAACTATAATAAATGAGCAGTCATTAGTTGTTGAGTAAATAAAATCACGCAAGAGAAAGTGCAAAACATTTATTACTGTTTGCTGGGTAGAAAGTTCCCCTTTCTTAGCAGATAAATCCTAGCAGGTACGTGCTGTAAAGGCTCATAGCCTGAGGGACAATAAAGTTTATTGAGGCCTGAGTGATACATAGGTTTTCGTGTAGAAATCCACCCACGGTGTATTTCAGGGTAATTCAGTCATTTTAACACAGGCGAAACCCACTGTGAGCTCTACGAGATAAGAAACTTAATTTATTTTTGACAAATTAGAGAAATGTTTTCATTTAGGAAATGAAAAAGGGTTATTTTTATTTTACTGGTGTGACTTCTGAAACAAGTGGAGGACTTGTTTATGCAGATATTTTTATTGCAAGGTTCCTATCAATATCTTACAAATAGTATCCTTTTATTGTTCTCTAAAATGGCATCTCACTAACACAATTTAACTGTAAGGTGGCTGTATTGATTTGTCACTGAAAACTATACATTTTCTCTTCATCCTTTCACTTGAACTTTCAACTACGCCAGGAAGAAGAATATTTTCCATCCTGGGACTTCAAACTTCCAAGGGCTTCTACATCAGACTGAAAAGCGTTGCTTGTCCTCCAGGACCTGAATTTCTCATGGCTTTCTCCATTGCTCCTGTTTTTCATCCTTCCTTTTCTACACATATAGGATTTCTCCATTCCCCAAACATTTGTAATACTTAAATATCTCCATCAGAATCTATTTCTGCTAAGCTCATACCATTAAACATGTAACTGGAAAACAACGCCACACATTTGGAACTAAATATTGATACTGTGAATGGACTTCCCTGTTCATTTGATAGGAATTTCCCAGCCATACTGTACATCTAAAGATATAGGCATTTGAGACTGCAAACCTTATAAAACAGCTCCTTGACACGCATCCTGCACGTCTCATCCACAACTACATATCTATTTGTCTACTACCTACCTATCTACCTACCTATCTATGTGTGTGTTTGTTTGTTTGTTCCATGCAGTTTAGGATAATACTGGCCGATGTTTGGAAAATGGCATTTTCTTCAGAGTTGTAGCTTTAGCTACAACTTTAGCAGAACCTTGAATCCTGCTTCAGAAAAGGAAACCTTTCGGTATTTACCGTAAACAAGCCGCGGTTTTGGGTCTCACTATACATTCCTTGGGAGGAAACTGAAAATAAGTACAATAACACACTATTACCCAAAGATAAAGCGAATTTAACTGCCCTGAACACATCGTCTTTGTATCTTACATGATATTACAGTATCTACTAACTTCATCTAAGCCATTACATGTAGACTAATAGGTGCTACGCAGGAGAAGGTAAGACAAATTTTGTTAGGAGTTACACAAACCCTTTGTTTCTTTAAAGTTGACATTTGGAAGATCCATGGAAAGGCAGGTGAGCAATGTTTTCACTAGAGCTGCAGAGGAAACAAGGTGTGGAGGCAACTCTAACATCTGCAATACCCTGGACGGTCACCAACTCTCCATGCAACTATGTCCTGCTCTGCTTCTGTCTCTTCCCTTACGTTCCCCAGCTCCTCTTACTGCTCTAATTTTCTGCAGCCCCCACTGTGTTCCTACAGCCTGTACGTGGCACCTTCACAACCTCATCCTTTTGCAAGACAGCAATAAATCCCTGTAAAAGTGGACAATGTATTTCCATCCACATGAATGGTTCATAATATACATTAACAACGTATTTGCATTCAGTCTGGAAAACTGTGGAGTAGAGCAATATTCTATAATGAAAGAAATTATTTGCCCTGACTAGCTAATCTCTCACTCAGTTTAATGAAATCCAGGAGTCATCTACACTACTGCAGAAACAGGTATTGAACACAAACTTCAGTAATTTTCAGTTGTGTGTCAAGAAGATCTATTTGCTACAGATCTATTAATTTTCTCCTGCTCAATTCAGCTGAACTATACCTCACTAACTCAGTCACTACACAAATAATTACTCATAATTTCTGGTTTGCTATCATCATTCAAGGTGTTTCGTCAGACTAGTATGCTCTGAATATTTATCTCTCACTGGACATGTGCCACTGAGAATATCTTTGAGCTGGCGAGAGATCAGTTAGGTGACTTTTCTTTCATCTTAACCTGATGATCAAATTTTACACTCCCTTCTCCTAAACTGTCAGCTAACAAGCAAGCAGTATTGCTTAGCAATCCATTAACTGCTTTTAGCCAATTTGTGCACTGGAGTAACTTCCTTATCCTTGGAATTCCTAAAAATTTTTATCACTACAATTCGTCAAATGATTATGGAGAAGTCCGATGGATTTTGCAATAAGCTGAACCTATTTTATGTAACACCTACAAATCTCCAGCACATAGATATAAATAGTCTCAGAAATACATGATAGCTTCAGATACGTTTTAAAAAAAGAGTTCAAGTTAATTTTAATAAAATGTACACAGGAAGAAATAATCCAATTCAAAGACTATCTTTTGCAGGAGTATATAAACTCCTCTGTATTTCAAGTTGTTAGCATACTGGTAGTTTCTGGCTATCAAAACTGTAAAAAAAGGAGAGAGTTCACTGTTATCAAGATACTTGTTTTGGGTGTCTGACTAAGCAAAGGAAATGCTGCATTCATTTGCGCTTGCTTATCCCTCTTCCACATGTTTGCAAACAACAATTTCAAATCATTAAAATATGCAACATGCCTTTTGGAAGACAATTCTGTTGCTATAGATTTGTAGAATAAACACATTCCTGCTCACAAGACGTGTATCTGCAATTGGCAACAAGAACTTTCCGAAACACTCCCTATCTAAGGGAAAAGGTTTTAAAGTATCAAAAAAAGTAAATAAAACAGTGACCTTGAACAAACAAGACTTTTTTCTTAAAATTGATCATCTATTCTCCTCTTTACTAACACTGAACTCTTGACTAACTCTTGACTATTGTACTAGTGTTTGGGTACATATATCAGAAAGATCTTTTTTTTTTTTCTTGTCACATGCTAGCAACTGAAAACTCTGAATAACAGGTTTTGGAAAATAGCACTGTAAAAGAAATAGGTGTTGTATTACACCCAGTTTTCCAATAGGGTTTCCTGAAGATGGAAGCAAACATGGTATTTTACAGAAAAACTGAGTGATAGACGTCAATGTCAACAAAAAATTCAGCAAAAAGACTGACTTTTTTTTCCCCCTTCTGGCTTTTACTCACTATGTAGTAAATACAAGCTCTTTTAAGGTACAACTACATTAACAGATTACTTTTTCAGCCTTTATGCTCCAAAACACCCTAAATCCAATATAGAATCAAGTACAACACTAATTTTTGACAGTTACTCTATACCTAAGTAATTGTTAATGATTACGTGAAAAGAAACTTTCTCGATGCAACAATTTTGCTTGCTTTTGTAAAATGTTGAAATAATTTTTGCTGGCAAATGCAACGAGCATGATATTAAGAGGCAAGTTCTTGTTCCTGCAAGCAATCCCATGGTGATGGCAGAAAGGCTAACTCAAAGAACTCAAACCAAACCGTAATGCAATGCTCAGGAAACACATCTTCCCACCAGCAGATATTTTGCATAAAAAATTCTAGGAAAATAAAATGTAATTGAAATTAAAGACTTACTGGACTGTATGCTGAAAGAAAGTTTTGTCCGTGGAGTTATTGGGGGTGGC
Source organism: Pandion haliaetus (assembly GCA_013401275.1). Taxonomy (NCBI): domain Eukaryota; kingdom Metazoa; phylum Chordata; class Aves; order Accipitriformes; family Pandionidae; genus Pandion; species Pandion haliaetus. The sequence continues at coordinate 218,734 of VYZV01029492.1, read as the reverse complement.
GTCACTTGGGAGCTGGGAGGTGATGGAGAGACGGAGAAACGTCTTTCACTTGAAATGACGTTTATGACTTGGCTTTTTGGTCTCTGTGGTCTTAGTGGGCTGATCTGCACAGGGGCAAAACCAGTGAGACAGTAAAGCAATACACGTTGTTACTGAGCAGCAGACCTTGGGATTGCTACATTTTCCCCACTACCTCCGAAACAGTAATAGGGCAATGATAACATACAACACTTCTGATTTAATGCAGTATTTCACAGCAGCAAATGTTTTTCCCTTCTCCCCAGGAATCACAATGAGACTTAATGCACACACCTTCCCGTAGCCTGGCATATTTTTCTGAAGCAATGAGCCAATTCCCCAAACACTTGCTTAGTAACAGCTCAGGAAGTCTATATCCTTACACAAGATTATACAGCATTCAAAATATTTTCTTTCTTCTCATGGGGCTCTACTTCCCTGTTAAAATTTATCTCTTTAATTGTTTGCATGGTGAAACTCTCTTCTGAGGAAGACATCACCTGTCCAGAAACACTTTCTTGATGGTGGCTGTTTCTGCTTATATTTAATTCACTGAAATATCCCTATCGTTTTGCTTTGGCTGCTTCATAGTCCAATTTTCCATCAGAAACCCTGAAATGATACTTGTAATCTGATGGGCAACTGTTGCCTTTGTTAAGGTGATTCCTTTTACTGAGTTTATTTCTGAGCTCTGTTTGTTACCCATCCACCGGTCCCCGTATTTCTAGTAATCGCACTGAAGAAAGGAATTTTTTATTTCCGAGAGATCACCGAAAATGGAGCAGCAGCCTGAAGTTAAGAGGGGAATTACATCCAAGGTGGTGCATTAGGACAAAACAGAAAATGCCAGCAGGAATTCATGCTTTTTTGAAGAATTTTGTCATTTCACAATGTTTTTTTTAGGAAGTATGTTGTGAAGAAGAAATCTAAAATGAGGTATCAGTGCTTCCTTTTATTTTCAGAAAACAAATCCTAAAAAGGTTTGCATAAAAGGCTGTGCCTCTGAGACCCTTCACAAGAAATGAATGACCATGAAGTACGTAACTATTTTTGAAAGTTCATCAAGACCTCAGGGTAACCTTTCAGAAATTTGGCTCATACTAAAATTCAAGCCCTAAAGACTCCAAAGGTTTCTTCTTTCAAGATCTTTTAAAGCATATTTTTAGTAGAACGGATAAGCAAAGTAATCACTTTCTCAGAGGCACATAATTATAAAAAAGCAAGTAAGGAAAACACACTAATTGATTAGCAAAGCTGCAATGCCAGAATCAAGAGAAAACCCAACAACTAGATCAAGGTCCCAAGTTAACCTGGTCTGTAGCTACTAATCTCAAATAAATTTTAACTTCTTCTGTGATTGACAAGCTTGGTCCTCTTCTTAAAGCTTCACATAAATCACGGTTCTGCTAGGGAATGTGAACTCTTTGGAGACCACTAATCCATAATGAACCCATTGCTAATTTTTTTTGGTCTAATGAAAGGAAGATCAATAGTGAGTGATGTTAGGAGCCACTAAATCAATAAAATGTACAGCCTGCTATTCTGATTTCTAACACAGCTTTCAAGTGGTCTGTTAATTACCTGGCTTCAGTGTTAGGTTTGCTATCAGCTCATGGAATCAAAGAACTAACAATGAGAATTTATGTTAAAGAAGTTTATGTGATGCTTAAAAGAAGATACAAATTTCTAGAAAACCATGAAGACATTACCAATCATTTTCACATACGAAAGTGCTTAATTCATCTTCTGATAAGATCACAGTAGTACAAGATCTCTGTAATTAGGCCTTGGGTTTTGATCAGTCAATAAATCGTTATGAGTACAGTGAAATTTGGAAAAAAGTATTTAAGCCATACAACTAGACAAAACGGGCTCCAAATGCTCCTTTTTAAAGAAAATGTAAAAGCTCCGTGAAATAATTCTGCAGTTTTACAATCTTCTCATGTTCTTCCCTGAATATTCATTTGATTGGAAAAAAAGAAGTTCCTATATAAGAAGGCCCATCGCAGTGATGGAAACACTCATTTCCTGAGACATCATATGTGAAGAGAGTAGCAGAAGCTCTGCAGAGATGGGAATGACTGCTGTCTGACATGCCTGCTGCACCTCTCACTTGATATTCTCTGTATCATGCTTGCAATTACGTTGCACAAACCAATTAGTAGTGAATAACAGGATCAAGAACAGATTAATATATAAGGTTATTGATGCATCCTTCCCTCCTGAAAGCAAACCACTGAGAACTGCCTACTTGTGGTGGGAAAAGAATAACTTAGAATACGGGTGTTGTCACGCAACAGATAATTGTGTGTGAGTATGTGTGTGGGGGGGAATATCTGAAACTGGACTTTTGTCAAGCAGAAGTCTGCTATTTGCCAGCTACAACTGGCATGGGCTGGTTGTGAGCTGCGATGACAGAAGTGACACACACTGAACCCTCTTATTAATAAATAGACATGAGACAGAGCCAGCGATTCTGAGGCTGACCACACACACACACATTATTTTGACATATCTCACTACCCAGAATCCATCACAGGTTCTCATTTACTCCATCTCACCCTTCACAATTTTAAGCGCAGTTTTTCCAGGCTGCTGTGCATCCTTCAGCATCACCTTAGACCAGACTTCATCGCCCAGTCTTGCTCACGAGAACATTGTGTGAGGTGTGCCAAAAGTCATACTGAAGTCGGCACATCGGGGTTCTGCCACATCTTCCCTACCCACAGAGCCTCCTGCTCTGTCGCAGAAAGAAGAAAGAAGGGCTTGACCGATCTGGTGTTGACAAATACAAGCTGGCTGGTAGTCTTTCATTCGTTTTCTTGAAGGCACTTATAAATTGTCACCGTACTAAAGAAAGCATGTCTTCTGCTGTAAAACCCCCATATATTTTAGAAGTCAGAACTAAGAATCCAGTAGAAAATTCACCAAATAATTGAAATCTTGTAACTGAATTACCAATGGTACAAGTGAGTTCTAAAATTCTCAACAGAATGAATCCAGTAACTGTAATACAAAATCTAGTAACTACTAGTAGTTTATTACTAAAATCTCACTTTAAAGGCTCTTTGAATCTTTATTGTAATTTCCATTTCTAGTAAAATCTGGATTCCAACTTTTCTGGAAAAAACCAATCCTTAATTTTTGCCCCCTCCATTTCATCATCATCTTTTTTAAAGCTAGCAAACTTTCTGCTTCCAAGTTCCTAATGCAAGAGAACTCAAAATGCCTTTTTCTTCATAAAACACAGCAGTAACAGTGCTTTGGGAGTAATTTCAACTTAGAAAGGGAACTTGCACACTGTGCAGCCCACAAACGTAGAACAATGGAAAAGCTGAATTCTTACCCACAAAAGATAACAATTTCCCTTTTATATCATTAATGGGGGACATGTCTCCAGAGTGCAAAAATTTTAAGACAAGACAGATTTTATCTTTAAACTGCTTGACATTATCTGTACAAAATTCCTGAAGACAGCAGTGGGAATTGTACAACCACTCTTGTAAACTAATCTCAAAAGTGTTTCCTCTAGTTCACCTACAAGAGAAAATGAACCACAGTAACACCAAGCATTAAAAATTGACTTGGTCATTTTGGAGCTCATCAAGTAGTTTGCAGATACTGAAAAGGGACAGTTTTTCTCTCACCAGTAAACTCCTTTTCATATTAATGATCTGTGGATTTCAAGAAGCTCGAAGTAACTGTAAGTAACTAATTCTGACATTTAATTGCCCTCCCTCTCTATAACCAGGGGAAAATTAGTCATACCAGTCATTGACTGAAAGCTCTTGACTGGGAAGAGTGGAAAACTTGAGTCAAACCATGTTGGGCTTTGCTCATTTTTGTTCTTCAGATGACAAATGGGAATATGCATTGAAGGGTTATATCACGTCCTCCTTTCCAGCCAGCATTTTCATTTTTCCCGTCATAAGGAATCTTCTCCAATATCCAAGACCTCTCAGATATGACAGTGACCTTGCAGCGACATCAACCAGCTCTCCAGCATCCTTGGATGCCTCCCATCTGCTCTCATGGATTTGTGCAAGTCCAGCTGATTGAGCTGCCCTGCAATAGAATTGTCATCTTCTGTGGCTAATGCTCTTCTCCCACAAGCTCTGCTAGTCTGTTTGGGGATCTGGGACATGCGAGCGCCAAGTCTTGCCATTACAATATTCAGGCTTAGTCAAAATACGACTGCTGCAATGTGCAGAGTTGAATGCATTGCATCAAAAAGATGAGACACGTGGCAATCTATGTAAAAGATATTTTCTGTCTGACAACACTCTAAAGATGCTCACCTGACTGGCTTTGGCAGGAGGAATCTCCATTTAAAGAAACCAGGGCTGATCCAAAATTTACTAAAGTCAACAGAAAAATTCACTGGCTTCAAAGGAGTTTGGGTGAAAAGCCCGAGACGCACAAAAGGGATTTTACCTGAGCTTTCTGCTGAGCTAATACTAGGCCTATGGCCACATCAGAGAGAACAGCTCTGATCTTCCAAGATGTCAGAAGACTTATCTGAGAGATTAGCTCATCTCTGGATGGAAAAGGAGGAGCAAATCCAGAAAACAGAGGAACTATAGCTGAATGTCTAAGCAGTATGCTCCTACAAACATCGAACAGAAAGACTTAAAGGATCTAGTCATCACAGGTCAGAGAGATATCATTTCGAAAATCCAATGTAAATGACACAGCCACCAATGGAAGACTCTGCTCAGTTAAAAGTTGGCTCTACAAGTACCTGTGCAAATCTTTAAAAGAACATTACATTTATTTCTGGAGGGCATGTTTTAAACTACTGGCCTCAAAACAGGTGTCCGGGCAGAGATTTGGAGGTTACAGTTAGTTCATGCACTGCCTCCTCCAGCTTAAAAAGGCCTTGCTTTCAATTTCAGAGCTAAAACTTCTCAAGTTACCTAAGACATTAGGAGACATTCAGTGAATTAAATATAGGCCAAGAAGAGAGGGCTTAAGAGAGATATGCCTTGTAGTTAATATTCTTACGCAGAGCCACCAGTGGAACTGCTTACAATTTTCTGCTCAAAATAGCCTTTCAAGAATACGTAATTGCCATGCACGAAATGACCTTGTAACATTTCCACCAAAAAGTGTCTTGCAGTAGTCAGCTGAAATATGAGAAAACCCATCATGATCTACTAGGAACCATAAATTCAAAGGGCTGCTAAAATGGTAGCATTTATTTTACTTACAATGTACCATCTGTTCCTTTTATCATATAGTCATATATAGCTTTTGGTTAAGATTTTGATAGGAGACACCATGATTTTTTTACATTAAATAAAAGCTGTATTTTTGATTCATTATCACGCATATAAACATTGTAGCATATTCCTTTAGAGTTATTTTTAGTCTAAAAATAAACTAAATTGTAAGAATCAACATTTTTATTTAAAAGAGAAAGAACACTGCTCAGAATTAGATAAAGCATTACTTGCTAAGTTACCGTTTCTGAAAGGATCACTGCTTCAGACTGCTGCAGAGAAATATCAGTAGATTTAAATTCTTTATCAAATATCTCTTGGTGCTTGCTGTTTCTCTTCTCCTTCTTCTTTTCTTTCTTATCTTTATCTAGGTCATCCTTGTCCAATTTATCTTGAGACCTAGAATGCATCTTTTTTGGCAGGAGGGGCTCCAGCACAAACCTAAAGAAAATTGTTGTTGCTTAGATCAATAAAATATTATTTTCAAAACACCTAATTTTCATTTACATATTTCCCAAAGTCTCACTTGAGTTAACGATGCTTTGCTAATCCAGGAAAACTCATGAGACAGAAGAGGAGGGGGCAGAAGGTCATAACAATCATAGTTGTCTTACAATAAAATTTACTGTAGAACTGCTGAAGAACCAGTACTGCCTATTTCCCTCCTCTGTAGTAAATTTACTGGTTTACAGCTACACGAACTCCCGAGTTTCACTGTATGTGGTTTACATAAAAATTAGTTTCTCGTTCAGCACTCCCACTATCTACGCCGTGGCACGACAGCAGGCGTGCCAGCAGCCGCCTGGAAATGCCCACGGAGATCAGCACTATAGGAACGTAGGTAATTGTACAACGCATTAAAGAAATGTCACCCCTACTTCCCCGGCACCTTGGAGGCAGTCCTTATGTCTAGCAATAGCTTTAAGGATTTCTTTAAAAAATAGCCAAGTCCCCAAATTTCTCCTGGACTTATTTTTTTTTGGGGGGGGAGCAGGGCGGGTCGGTGGAGAAAGAGGATGTATGTATTCCCCAGAGGAGTAACAGTTGAGAAATTGTTCTGCAGAGGTGTAGTGATTTTCTGTTGAACATGCACAACATAAACCACTTTCTAATCCTTGTAACTCACTGAAAGTACAGTGCCTTTTCACAGAAGAGCAAGCAATATTGCCCTTAATGCAAAGGAAACAGCTATACATTGCACAAAAGCAGGAGCTAAGAGGTTTAACAACAGACACAAGCCCCGTTCCTGTCTGTAGTAACACCCTGTGCGTACGTTTGATTTTGCATGCCTGCGTGAGGCTATACATCCATACGAGTGTGCGCACACACACTCACAAATCCAGACCTCTGCTCACCTACAGCACGCCCTGGTGAGGGGGAGCCCGGAGGGCTCAGCTTAGTTGTTCTGATATTACAGATAAACGCAAGAATAAAAAATTGGTCAGATAATAAGGAAGGGCAAGGTTAGTTTCCAAAAAGCAGATGTATTTTCCCACCTGGAATGCTTCAAGCATGTGGATATAAGCAGGGCTGATATACCACTACCATCAGCTCTGCAATTTTTACAGTCCATGACTATTCTTTTTTTTTCTGGCTACAAAGGAAATAAATAATTAGCGGTTCAATGAACTTTTAAAGGAAAACTTAATCTTTTAAAGAGTATTTCCTGTGTAGGGAAAGTAGTATTCTAAGTAATACTGGAACTCTTTTTAGCTAATTTTCACTCAGTAATTTAAAGGAATCTCTCTTCTCTCACCTTTTTTAATGACTAGTTTAAATAACAGTTAAAGAGGTATTTTGCTCTTAACAAGCTAAAATATTCTTAGCTAGACAAGGTATTTTATAATTTATTTTATATTATAAACTATAAACAAACTACTAAAATCATACCTTAGTCAAAATTACACTGACAAGTTTTAAGAGGATATCTCAAATCATTACATTACAAAACCGAAGCCAAACCAAAAAACCCCAAACAAAGAAACCAGCTCACTTTGTAACACTGGAAAAGTATTTACTATGCCATGGGGATGCATGCATGTACAGGACACAATCTTTGCTGTGAAACACCGGAGGATTCATATTTCAGGCAATTTGCAGGGAAGTTATCCTAATAATCTCCATTAGCAGCTATATCCAAAATGATTATTATTTTTGTTGTTGTCTGAAGCACTAAAGGCCCTTCAGTTTTCAGCCTAAATCAGCTCATTTGATGGAAAGACGCTCAAACCAGTACCTGCGGCAACGACCCCTGAGCCATTACCCTCATAACCAAAGCCAAAATCACATGGGTTGGGAGACAAAACTGCAAGCTTTTTTCATCCCATTTTACAGATAGGGAAAAGGGAGGGCAATGACTTGCCCAGGGCCACAAAGCGCATCAGTGCCAAAGCCCAGACCAGAAGACAGCTCTCCTGACACTATTTTAGCCACCTGCATTGCATATTTTAGCCACTTCTGCCGGGCTCCGCTGGGCTGGAGGGCAGCGACAGCCGCCTCGCAGGCTGACCGCAAGTTTACGAGAAGAACTGCCATTCCTCAGACAATGATTAATTGCTTCCCTTCCAGGCATGACTATTATTAGTACTATTAATTATTTGTACGCAACGTATCAGTGATAAAACGGGCTAGCACACCATGCTCCTACTTGAAGTACATTAGGATTTCCAACAGATGGCAAAACACAGGCACAGTGGGACTTCCCCGCTTCCAACCACTGCTTGCAAGTGCTCAGATTTGTACTTCTAAGTCCCATTTAAAGCAGTGAATAAACCCAAAGTCCCTTTTTTTTAAAGTCAGAGTTTTATTTATACATAAAGTCGGGAGTTGTAAAACACATACTATGTCAACGTCTGCTTTGACTTTTTACTGTTTAAAAGCTCCAAAGCAGGAGAAGCTGGAGATGGCATAAAATATAAGTTGGGTGATCTGGGCCAGGCAGCCTGTTGGCTCCATTTTTAATTGTTTTTCTTAGCTTCATCTCTAATCTGAGCATTAACATATGAAGAGGGGGGAAATAGAAAGCAGGAGAGGACAACTGACCATAAACCCAATCAACTATGGTAGGTACATGGGTGAACTTCTTCCAAGTTAGTCGTGACAAACCACCCATATGATTTTTACTGTCATTGGAATTTTGAGTTTTTGCATTATGTTATTTACATCTGATTTTTCTTTTCCTGCTCCACTGATCAAGCAAATGAGCATTTTTTCAGGTCTTCTCAGTGATGAGAGTTGTTCATTTTATTTTCCTCACATGTATTCCAGCTGTATTGCCCCAGGCTTGGAGCAGGAGCTGAGCTGCACCGTGATCTTTGTGAGTTTTTTTTTAGTATACACACTGAGTAGACTCATGAAATCCTCCAAAACTGCTAAGTGACACCTGCCACAACAAAGCTGGGATGGAGATGCAAAAATTAAGAAAATAGCATCCAACGGAGAAAGAAAAATACATGTAATGATTCTGAAGGCAAAAAGGGAAGGAGGTAGAAGCAGGCAGGGAACAAATCAGTACTTTTCCTCTGAAATAAAATAAAGTTGCCCACTAACCTGGGATGGTAGTTATCCCCAAGTTCCAGCAAGATAACTTTCGTGGACGTAGTAGTCAAAATGCATTATTGTCTCTGCTGCCCTACATTTATATCAACATGACTCACTGCGTATACGTTATAGAGGGTAATGTAATGAGACCTGAATTGCACTCTGTTTGCTGTTCTTCCCAATGGGTAAATAAACTATTTGTAATCAAGGTAAGTATCACATTGGTCCTTAGGTGCTGTATTTAATTTTACTTGATGCTTTTACTCTCTAGTCAGGTAATAACTCCCTCTGACGGTGCACAAGGGACACTAACGTTTCTAGCATATCTCTGTAAGTTAGCAGCCCTTCACGAGGCTTTTTAAAAACTGCTGCTTCGGTCAAATATTGAGCTTCTGGATTACGGGAATGCCTGGGGGGAGGAAGAGGGAGAAGGGACTTCTGAGGCTGCGTGGAAACCCCAGAAAGAAAACACATTATTTTGTTCTTTTGAGGGATGCAACTGTGAGAAAGGGCATACCAACAGAATTCCCAGTTCTCATGTGAAATATCCTGATAAGTCTTGAAGTACAGTCTTGCCATAAGCAGCTTTTCCTCTGGCAGCAAACGTGAGAAGAAACGACTGAGCAGTTAGCTAATCCCTTCCTTCTCCCAAGCTCCACCTGTTTACTGTGACAGGACCAGCTGAACACACATCTCATCGCTGACTTTGCGAAGCTTGTGATACTTTACAAGGGGATAATTTAGCTCCTGTTTGTTTGGGGGATTTTGTTTGAATGCTTAGGGGGTTTTGTTTAACTTTGTTTTAAAGAAGACCAAGAAGAGCATTATATTTATTTTGGTTAAAAAAAAGCACAAGGAATGTAGCTTGAGATAAATGTCTATATAGGTTGGGTTTTTTTAGCCAATATTAGGCTGTCATGTAAAATGCTATCCCCACTCAACACTAGTTACTCATACCATTGTGTCACCTTAATGTTTGTGGGTTATTATGATGAACCAAATCTGGAATACAATACACTGGGAAAAGACCCAATCAAAAAACCCCCAGTTCCTTATGAGACCAAACAAATGCCATGCTGCCACACAGGAGGAGTCAGTAGGATTGGATAGAGTAACACCATGATAGCACTGACATCTGGAGTGGGATGGTGACAATCCTCAAAACCTACGGATGTGCAAGCCAAATCATGCTTTACAGAGATAAGCCCTGAATGACTATTTCTTACGCACCCATCCGAGCCAGGTCGAGAAGGTGTGCTGTCGGAGGAGATGGAAGACACCGACGCAACGGAGAGGGGTCTCGAAGACGATGGCATCGTGAAGGATCTCACCATAGACCGTGGCCGACTGCCTCGTCTATCATCCAGACTTGAAAGCTGCAATAATAAAATACAAGATCTTACAATATAGCTGATAACCTGGTTGCCAAAAGTAACATGGAAAGATTTGATGGTTTTTCTTCCATTTCATTATACATTAACCTCAAAGAAACAAATTCTAAAGAAAATGCATTTAAAGGACTAGGAAGTAATATTTAGGTCCGCACAGGCACCTCTGTAATTTTAAACATATTCCAATAATTCATTTGTTTCAATGGTATTTACATGCTTTTTTACATCTGGGCTTTAAAAAAGGAGCTTTCTACAAATAACTTTTTTTTCAATCCATCTCTGTAACTGAAGTAACTTCCCTGTCAGTATATTTAAAAAAAAAAAGAAAAAATCAACTAAGAGGAAATTTATGTCAAGAGAGCCAATTTAAAGAGTGACATCTAGGTTAAGAAGAAAATATATGAAAGACTTTTTTTTTGTTTCAGACAATTTCAGAGTTCTGAATATTTATATAAGCTTTGTTAGTCATTAATAACTGATATATGCATAAAATAATTGAACTCTTTCAGTCAACAAATAAGAATCTCATGCTGTTTAATTACAGGTATATTTTCCACCCTGTCAACTACTGGTAAATTGGCCTTGTACAAGGAAGGCAGAAGCGATAAAATTCCATCAATCCTGACAATTCTTACTGGTGGGTAGAGTGAAATTAGAAAGATAACACCACCTGCGTATGACTTTCCAGTCATCTCCCTGATGATGTAAATGTATACTATACTATTGAAGTGACTGACATGCAAGTATCATTAATGTCAATTATTCCTGTTCTCCTTGGGAATAAATTACTATTTCGACTTTTCTCTTCCTAAATATATTAGCAAGATGGGATCTGAAGGACTGCAAATGGAACACCACTTAGAAGGATACTATAAAAGCTGGCACGTTCCCTGTAAGATCTCAGTGTTCCCATTAAAAAAAAAAAAAGGCATCCCTATAGACAACAGTGAAAATTAGTCTCTGAAGGAAGGCCTGTCATAAAATACAACAGGATACTTCACTGGCATGTACTATTCCACCAAGGTTTTGGGCGTTTGGAGAACAACATCACTTGGCACGTTTTTGCTGCCCTGCCCGCTGCAGCATCTTTCTTGCCACCTCCTTTGCCCAGGATGCTCTGCCTCTCACTGAGCAGAAAGCTGAAGCTCTCCCTCACCACATCCCGCACCATCCACTCTTCAGAATAAATCTCTGTGGGATTTTCCAGAGATAATTTGGAAACAAATTCACACCCTGTTTATATTGATGTGATTGGCATAACATCCATAAACTGTTAGTGGCATGCATCCATTAGTGACCATAATCAGAACTGGATGAAGAGGGTGCTGGTTTAAGGCTGTTCAGCTGTATCTCGGTTGCTTAAGTGTTTTTAGAATCGGTTTAGTGACTGCTGCTCATCTAGGGGCAGAAGTAAAATTGGAGAACTTGTAATTGTTATCAATTTCTTTTTTTCTATTTTTCGATCCCTTATTTCTTCATTTACTAAGGACTAGATTGTGATGGAGCTCCCATCTGATATTCTGGCCTTGGAGAGTCTAAGGATGGGAAGATAGGAAGGGCATGAAGAGGTGATCTCCTCTCTTTGCAACTGTGCTTTAGACACTGAGTTTTCAGGTACAAGGCAAAAACCAGAACTGCAGATGTTTTTAGCCTCATGGCTGCAGAAATAACCTTCAAAATCTGAGCCCATGAAGTAACATCTACCTCAATAAATACGTGAATTAATGCAGCACCTGCAAAAATGATGACCCAATCCCAACTGGGGCAACCATGCAATTTGGTGTTTTCATAAGGAAGCTGCCACTTACTTGCAGGGAAGCACCTGCCATTTGATACCACATCCTTTGCCTGCTGGGACCTGCTAAATGGCTTCCCTATTAAAAGGCAGTTAATGGGATTACAGTGCAAGCTCCTTATCTGCTTCCACGATGCCAGGGAAAGCCAGGGATGGAGATGAGACAGCAGTCCATAGTGCAGGCTGGCAAGCTGGCTTTCCTGCGCCATGCCCCAGTAATTAATGGTCTGCTGGTGATTTCTTTTGGTTTTAGATGGCTTTTGCTGACAGAAGGTGGATCTGTGCAATCTTAAAAGATCTGTGCAATCTTAAATCACTGCTTTTCGAGATCATTTGGTTTTCCTACCAGTCCTGTTTGTGGCAAATCGTTTCTGGTATGAGATATTCTTGAGTCCAATTTGGGGAAAATGTGTATTGTCCTAAATGATACCACACTGTTTGCTCTTTTGGAGGTAAAGTTTTCTGTTAAAATCGGGTAAGCGCTATACCTTGAATCCCATTTACGTATCCTGAACCAGGCAACTCAACAGTGGGTAGATCTGACGAATCCAAGTTCAGCTAAAAGCCTCTGCAGCAAAGGAGGGACTCCATAATTTCCTGACACTTCCAACATGCCAAGGACAGGCCACTGGCACCACGGCACCCTGCGGTGCCATCCTCCTCCCCAGGGGAGTGGGGTGCGTGGGGTGTCCCCTTGCCGAGGTGTGTGGGGGGTAGCAGAGCCACCAGGCAGGAGAGGAGTCACAAGTCGCCATCACAGGGCCAGTGGGAGGGAGCAGACTGTGTGGCAGGTTATAGAATCATCAAATGGTTTGGGTTGGCACTGACCTTAAAGATCATATCGTTCCAACCCGCTGCCATGGGCCAGGGACACCTTCCACTAGACCAGGTTGCTCAAAGCCCCGTCTTTGCAGTGTATGCACAATATGCTGGCTACCTCTGTGTTAGAGGACATATGGGTCTTCTCTGGTAAATATATGTACTTTATTTTCTGGAGCCGTGAGAAGATATGTACTGCATATGCAAGTTTCACATGCTGCTGTCGTTTCACAAATAAACCTAAAAATTATAGCACGTTTACACCACCGCTGTCAGGTCTACCAGTAGACAGAGATAAAACACACCCTGGCAGCCTTCAATATATTATTAGGACATCAGCTCTGCATAGTCAGTCCTAAAGCAACTCCAACCACTTGCATTTCGGGTTTTTAAATCATTTTAAAAACTGATCACATAATAGCACCTAATCCACATGGCTTTTGACTGAATTATCAATTATATTCTGAATTACAAAACTCTATGCTGGCTTTTGGCCTTCCTCCCCAATGGGTAACACTCAAATTAAATGCAGAACAAAACCCCACTGGAAAGACCACCCAATTCTTGGCTGTGCCTTGAAGATGAAGCAGCAACTGAAAATAGCTTGAGAACTACTAAGTCTCATTAAGTAGCAGCTGTCTTTTTACTGCCTGCCTACATTTAGGGTGGTGCCAGAGTATGTAAGACTGCACACTACTGTAGAGCAGCATCTCAAAAGGAATTACATCTACAGAAAGGTGACATTCAGCTCTAGAAAAATCATGCTGTAGTGGCAATTTTTTTTAAAAACTCAATTCCTTAAAAATGGAATACTGAAGAATTATCTTGACTTTCAAGGAACAGATTCCAGCAGTTTAGAAATTGTTCCCATGCTAGAAAATGAAAGTACCAAGGCTTTCTGAACATCTCTTACAGAATCTGCTCAGTATTTAATAATTTGATGACCACTGAGTACACCCAGGCAATGCTGCATCAACATTGCTTTTTTAATCAGTGGTTGTTACAACAGAGGAATACAGAGTTGTCCGTAATTTAAAGAAATTCCACTTATTTAGGAAACATAAAGTTAGCAGGTAACTTACGACAGCGCGGACCCCATACTGTTTTTCAACTTTATCTTTCAGCTGCCTGAAGCAAGCCTCCATCCGCTCGTGGAATGGCCGCAGTGCCTCCGTCACCTTCTCCCCGTGAATCCGGATGCCTTCTGCCAGGAACGGGATCTGGAAAGCAGAGTTATGCTGCTTCAGCCTGCCCAGTCCTTCCTAAGTGAAGGGTTAGGGCAAGAATCCCACATATGTTGCAAGAGGAGTGAAAGATCTCACAGAATAATGATAATAAAAATAACAACAACAACAATAATAATGATCATCATTCATTGCATATGAAGCACAACATAGTAAAATAGGATCTAAAAATCTGTTATACGTGATTTCCTTTTTTCCTCTGTTAACCGAAGCCCTTTCAAATTAATACGCCCATAGTTCTGCCCAGTAATCATATACTGGAAGCACAGATGAATTTATCAGATAGCACAAGTATTCCTGTGATGTTATATTCACAGGCCCCCATACACGCTGTACTTTAAAATGGCAAACTGCTGAATGATGACTCTACACTGGGTTATTAATATCAGTCCTTTCCCAGTTTCATGAGAATAAAACCTTGTAGGAGAAAATACTTGTATGTCTTCTAAAATAAATGCTATTCCTAAACCTGCAAATGAGCTACATCCTTGGACATATATATATAGCAGAGCAATATTTATTAATAAAACATATAGTTTTATATGCTATATATTTCCCCTTAGAAAAATAATTTTATTTTCTTTGGGAACAAAATAGAAGAGAAAAAAATTAGATTAATTCTCTTTTGTAATTGAAAATAATCATTTATCTCGAAGGCTTCGGTCAGAAGATATCCATGCCAACACAGGATTATGTAATTAGTTCATAGTGTGGAGGTGTAGCTGACCTTTTAAAATGTTTTAAGAGAGACATTTTCATTCCCACTGCTATCCAGACACACTATTAGAGTTTCCTACCTCAAGCTTAGGAAAAATATTTCCTCTTCCAGGTCGGTTTCAGCCCACACAGTGCTCTGATTCTAACTTAGATATTCTCTGCAGCAATCAAGCTAAGAGGCTCCTTCTTAATAATTCATAATTAAATCATAATACTGATTAAACCCAGATTTTTCTAATAAGACTAAGCAGCAATCAGAAGGAGTAGCTTTATTAGTAAGGAGAGTAATAAATACACAGATGAATTACAGATGAACAAACTCAAGAAATCTTATCAAGATGATTCTCTGTGATTTGGCACTATTTAAATGACACAGTTTCTTTTCCTAAAGGCTACAAAGAGAAGTAAGAATGACAAAATTTTTTACTGTAGCCACTTCTATTTATAGCCATATGGATTTGCACACTACAGAAATTAAACATGAAAATCAGAAGACTTCCCTGCTCTGAGTAAGTAAATGAATTTCCAAATTTTCATAATTATCAGGCCACACTGTGACCCTCCTATTTTGCAGGGATAAGTGGTCACTTGGCTCATTTATTTAAAAGAACCTCCTGACTTTTAAAATGGATTCTTAAAAAAATCGAATTACCAAGATGAAGTACACATGGGGTCTGAAGCTTCAGCTCTGAGATAATTTCTACAAGTAGAAAATGCACTAATGAGCCTGTCCTAGGGAATAGCCATCTTCAATTTAGAAAATCAAGCAATATGGAGGAAATGACATTTTTTGTAGGGAAATGTCCCAGTCAGGAAAAAAACTGTAGATGCTTCCTCCTGTGCCCCAAATTGAAAGTGCTAAGGAGGGTTTCACTGTTGGTATACACCAGGCATGTACAACCAGCCGTGGAGAGCTTCTGGCACTTGGAGAAGCAAAGTAATAGGAGAGTTGATGGCCAGGTCTGCTAGAGTGAGTGTGGGTTGGGTTGGGAGAACTTGAGCACCTAAAGGCTGGTGGCCTCCAGGTACAAGAAATGTCAAGTCAAGAGCTGGAGGAACAGGCAAGAGGAGGCACCAACTACAAGGGAATGAAAGAAGACCAGAAACCACAGAAGGTGGTGGCTTGTTATTCCGTAACAGAAGCTGAATTTAACAAACTTCCCGTGGCTTTGCTACAGAACTTCTGTGAGATTTCTGAGTCAGGATATTTGGTCTCCCTGTCCAAGACCACTTAATCCTTTGAACATTTATCAAGTACAGTAAGAAAGTACCTTCAGACTGTTTTACCATTTCTGCTTCACCTTCTTCTACTAACTTCAAAACTCCTCCTACGTCTCCTTTCCAGACGCTGACATAGGGAAAGTTGGCGACGAGTGACACTGAATTTTAAACCTCTATGAGTCTTTGTCAGATGTGGAGACAGAGGTAGAATTTTGCCACATTCACGATATTGCCCATTCATTTGGCTTTGGAACAATGGGTGGGTTTTCTTATGGCTCTATTTCAAAAGACCCTACAGGGCTTCCTCACCTTTGAAGAAGTGAATGAAAAAGTCAAAGTAACATAAGGAGCTCAGCTAGAAACAAATGAGTGAATGAAAAAGGAATCCAGCTCAAGATAGCGCTTACTCCCTAACTCTAATCTTTGTTGATTCTACAATTTTATGAACTTCCACTGCAACTTAAATTATTCCCTGATTTTTTCTTTTTTTTTAAAAGATCTTGATCTGCTTGGCTGAAAAGAATGAAAGAGCCACATAGATTTGAATTATTAAAATTAATCTTAAATCTTAAAGAAAATCTTAAAAGAAGATCTTTCATAATAATGGTATCATAAAATATGATCGTAAACTCTTAAGTTTGGTATGCTACAATTCTTTCAGCTATGTAGAAGTAGCACAAGATTTTTATGTGACATACTAGTTTTGGCATGCTGTAAATACATTAACTAAATGCAGAGTGACTAACATCATCGATCATTCATTTCATTACCGTAATTTCAATCAATCATTTCATTATCTTCACGTTAAAATAAAAGATCAGCTTGAAATGATGTAGTTTCATGGAACCTTTTTTTTCTCAGTTGGAAAAGCACTAAGATGGACAAAAATGAACGTTGCTTTACTAATGATATTTATCTGAAAAAATAATAAAGAGAAAAAGCGTATACTTAAAGTTCACAAGAATTATAAAAGGATAATATCCGGAAGACTGTGAATTCCATAGCACAATGGAGAAACAGGTAAGGTAAGGGGATAGAAAAAAAAAAAGAAATTTAACTAGTCAGCTGATAATATGATTGTCAGGCTACTATTTCATATACCCAGACTGATTTATACAGCATAAAGAAAAGCTCCATGTGATTACAGAACTCCAAGCCCCACATTATTGACAAAGGAAACCTCATTTTTGCTTTCAATCACTGTCAAGTCCGTGATGAATTCAGACCACTGCCTCACTTGGGCAAGTTTCCGTACCAACTCCCTCTCCTGACACCAGCTGATAGCTGCCGATAGCTCCCCACCCCACTCCCGTCTACCTATGCTGCCTCTGTTCTGAAAACTGAAAGGACTGGAGAGGAGGTTTAACTCTTAGGATACGCTAAATGTATATGAAACGTCTCAGGTAGTTTAAAAGCCCTGATTGCCACTGTGAAACAGCTAACCTTTTAGTGAAAAGAATTTTCAGATACAGCTTTTGATCCCTTTTCTCCATTTTTCTGGTTCCTATTGTTTTGGAATTACAGTACTGATGGGAAACTATGTATTTAAAACCACTGGATAATTAAAATACAATGTGATTAGCTGCCATACATATTTACAAACAGTAATATTATTTTAATAATCCAATGTTACCAAAGTGAATCTTTGCTGAGGAAAAGGGTGTAATTCATTTGAAGTATCGCTATCAGAGGCAAAGACAGAGGCTGACATGAAGTTTGTCTTCTGAGGTCAAATTATTTTCCTCTGTAAAACTTAAAGCTCCTAAAACCTAATCTTCTGTAAAAGCTCACAAGAAAATAAATAAATACATAATTTTTTTTCAGACCAAAAGGGTTTTTATTCAGTGATGGTTTTATGGTCTCCAGAGGATTTTCTTTTTTTTTTTTTTTGAATTCTGTATCTTTGGTTCTACTACCTCTACGATTGAAACCTACAGAAATGTAAATTATTCCCTTCTTTATAAAGACAAAATTGAATATAAAAAGGCAATGATGCGCTTTCTTCTGAGGGAAAAAAACTTCCAATCTTATTAGTGTTTTTTTAGTTATCATAAAATTATCTTGAGACCACTGGAAAATGTCCAGTATATGAATATGGAACAAAATCGGAATTGTATCTTGTTTGTCCTGACAAATATCCTTTGGTACATGTAAACGCAGTTCTTCATGCAAGAGTTCCTGCTTTGTCTCAGGCACAGGGCTGAAAACCTGGGTTCCATTCCCAGTTCAGGAAATATTACCCGTGTGATCTTACATTTAAATGATTTCTGCTCTAACACGTCATCATAAAAATACCAGGTAATTTCATATGCTTTATGAATCATTAATGGTTTTGTACCATGTTAAGTTCTATAGCAAACGAAGCAGAGGTTTCACATTGTTATGGGTTTGCGTGGCGCGGCTTTCTTTGGTGGCAGGGGAGGGGGGCTGCAGAGATGGCCCCTTTAAGAAGCTGCTGGAAAATTCCCCGGCACCAAAATGTCAGCCCTGCCTCTGGGAGGGGAGTGACGGTGGTAGCGCCTCTGGGAGAACATATTTAAGAAGGGGAACCGGCAGTGTGGGGGTTGGAACGTGAGAGGAACCCCTCTGCTGATACCGAGGTCAGTGAAGAAGGAGGGGGAGGAGGGGCGCCTGAGGAGGCTGATGGCCCTGCAGCCCGTGGGGAGACGGCAGGCTGTCCCCCTGCAGCCCAGGGAGGTCCATGGTGGAGCGGAGGCTCCCGAAGATGGTGGTAACTCCATGGTAAAACCCAC
>VYZV01029492.1:182453-199566 GCA_013401275.1 Pandion haliaetus | reverse complement strand
GGCGGTAAGTGAGCGGCTTCGGGGTGCTTTGTTACCGGCTGGGCTGAAACCACGACACACGTCTAGATGAATTTCCTAAGTATTTTGCATGCAAGTTATTTTTGCAACTCTCACATTTAATACTCTGTGCTAAAAGGTACTGTAGGTATACATAGAAATTTTAATAAATGGAAAATACATTGTTTGATGAAAGAAGTGAATATGTGAAGGAATACTTTGCCAGTGCATGCAAGCAGGAAGAGGGATTCAGGGTTAGGCATTTCATCTTACTGTCTGAGAAGAATTTCTGAAATCAGCCTTAGCAAATTAAAATGCAAAACTAAACTGCCACTAATACCAGCCAGCATTATTATATAATATTTTCTCGTTTGATATAGATGGGATGTTTTCACTGTATTACGGTTACAAAAAAAAAAAAAAAAAAGGCAAGAAAAAGAAAAAAAAGACATTCATCATGTTTGTTCCTTGCAGGTTTATCAAATGACAAATGATGTCAGATTTGAAAAGATGAACTTTAGCTCAAGTTCCAAGACAGTTTTAAATGGCAAAGAAGTGTACACAGGGTGAATAGTTTAATGTCTGAATTTTCTCAAAAGTGACACTAAACTGTTTTTGTACAGCAGTTGGCCCTGACCAACCAGACTTAAAATCTTTTACCTGCCAAGCGATCAGATCCTTCAGTTTTTCAATCTTGTCATGATCTTCTGGATGCTCGTGCATATATTTTTCAGTAAAAAAAGCCTAGTCAAGAGAGAGAAATGAGCCGTTATTTCAGAAAATGAATCAACACCTACTACCACGGAAGAATTACCTACAGCAAAGATAAATGAATCAACCCAAAAGTTCTGCAAAATAGCAGTAATAGCTAGAAATATAAAGTGAAAATCTAGGAAAGAGATACAGGACTTAACAATGTTTTACGATTAAGACAGGAGGACATAAATATGTCCGTCAGCATGGATCTTCTCCATTTATTAACACACCAACTCTTACTTCAAATGCAGAAATGCAAAAATTTATCCAGAAATATCAGAAAGACATTAAAACCGGTAACATTTTAGCAATGTTCTACCAAACACATAGGAGGGGAGACTCATTAGTGTTTATATACAAGCACACCCCCGCCCCCCCCCAGCCTCCAGCATTCCAGGAGAGTCCAGGCTCAAAGAAGTTAAGCACTGCAGGACAGACAATTTTGACGTTACCTTCTCATAGTTTGTGAACCCCCCCATGACTGCAGGATCCACAATGCCGTTAAGTAGCATCGAGAGAGGGTTAATGGGTAGATTTGGATCATTTAAATGCTGCTGAACCATATTATTGATCTTATCATTTGTTAGCTGCATGGTTTCTATCGCATTTTCCAGTGGACTAATTTCAACCTAAAATAAAATCAAAAGGAGATTTTAATCAAGGAGCAGAGTTTTTAACCACCACGATTGGAAACATTTCAGGAATTTCAGAACAAAAAATATTTTAACCAATAATTAACAGAAAGGGTGGTTCCAGGCATTTAGATATTTGGTATCTATATACTGCGGTAACTGATAGGATAATCAATATCAGTGGAGAAAGCTAAATGCATTTTGCTGCCGTAGGACAGATTACATCTCAGCACAACAGCACAACATTCAGAAAGGCTCTGACAGGAATCACGCAAGGTTTTTGGAGGATTAGGGAGAACATCAGAGATTATGAGTCGGTGAGTTTTAGCAGTACAAAGAAGATCCAGCTTAATGTAATAGTAAGAAAGAAATGATAACTTAACATGGATTTTCTGATGGAAAATGTAATCCTAAGAAGCTCAAAACCCAAGAAGATATTTTTGCAGTGATTATTTTGGTGCATTTCCAAGGAAATTGAGTTTAATATGTTGAAGAGATGACTTCTAAGCTATCTGCTGTGCTTTTTCCTGCAAGGTCGCATTTTCTTCATCTGAATGTCGATAACTGAAGGAAGAAATTTTCTTTCTCACGTAGCCTGGACTTCAGCAAAGACAGCTCCTCAGATGTCTTCATGGGGCAAATTAGCTCTTATACTGTGTAAAACGTGCTTTAATTGTCTGATCTCCAATTATTATTTACGACCAGATACTGTCTTTCACAATGACAGTTGATCATGTTGAGAAAACAGAATTAAAATATTTAGAATATTGCTAAAATATGTACATTTAGTGAATGGGCTAAAAATTACTAACTTGCAGCAACCCAGGGTGCAGACAGTCCTCCCTGGAAGACATAACCTACTTACATTAAAAAAATGATGTGGTAGGAATAGAAAAGGAAGGTTAATTGAGGCCTGTGAGGAAAATGCAAGTGTCTATTTGATTACACCCAGATTTACATAAATGCTACATAAACAAAGAAGCACTTCTACCTGGCTATCAGTTGCTTACCTTGTTTCTGAGAACCACTTATAATCAGGTCTCTTTAGTTGTTACTCTTACACCTGCCATCTGATTACATCAAGGATGTTTTAATTAGCATTTTAAAAAGTCTGCCTGGTGAATGACTGGGGAAGGCAGGTAACAAGCCTGATGTTTCTGCTGTGGCTGGGGAGCAGACCAGGCTCGGACGGACAGACGATGACTGCCGTTCAGAGCTGCATGTGCTACGAGTGAAATTTGGACTGGCAAAGTCCATATTCACCATCTGATTCGGCAAGAACTCTTGGGAACATCATATGCTAAATTTAGGATTCTGTCATTTGTATTAGTGGGCTTCTAACTATGTAATAATTTGTTGATGAACCATTGCTTTTAAAGCTCTTGAATATCTACAGAAATTAGCACTCATTGAGCTGACAGACGTCTTTTTTGACTTTTCTGTATCAGCAATCATGGCTTGCTTTCTCATTCTCCTTTCTTTTACTACTCTCATAATCCTCACTCTAATTTTTTAAAAGCAGATAGAGAATTGCAGTTCCCATCCTACTACTATAAACTGTGCTTTGGAACTTACTGAAAGCTATTTATTAGAAATATCTATATTTGTAAATTATGAGTCTTGCTCCAAGTAGCTTGCTAACTCTGAACACTAATCTATTCAGGGCAAACAGAAATGACATACTCCTGATACCTTTGCAACACTAAAAAAATAAACATATAAAGAAAATCGAGCTCAGTATTTGTACTTTTTAAAACCAAGTGCAATTCAAAATCCAGGTTCTAATTCACTGGCTGACCTCAGCAAATTTTTCCCCTACACCTCCTTGTGTCCAGCTAAAAAAAAATCAGATACAGAATAATGAATGTGTATAACAAAGTCCTTGCAGATAATGAACAGATTGAAAAGGTTTAGGTAAAAGTCATCAGAAGGAATTTTAAAAGCAAATAGATTTAAGGAAATTATGCATGTTCCTATGGGTTATGCAACCTAATACACTGCATTTATTAAATTACTCAGTTTTCTCTCAGCACTGATTTGGTATGATCTCACCTCTTCCTTTAAAGATATTCTAGTTCCATCAATAAAATATGAAATGCGCAAAGCTACTTTAATTCATCGTGTTTAGTAGAACATCAATAAAATCTGCATCCATAATCAAAATGTAACATTACAGGGATGTAAACCTTGTGATCGTGCTTCCAGCATTTTAGTTGACAGGAATCTTGAAGAAAGTCAATACCAATTTTGTATTAACTACGCCAGAGCTAGGTCAAAAGTTATCCGTTGCCGTCTTCCCACGTGTTATTAAGTTCCATTCTGGTATCGTTTTTCAGCTATGCGACTGATATAATCCTTACTTACAAAAAGCTTATAGAAAGCACTCTCCCAGGATTTATGCACATTTCGATGACAAGCATAGCGTTAAAGGTGCGTGTATACAAATTGCCTGCATAAAGCAGCCTGTCAGGCTGCGCTCTTAACTCGTAAGGAAAAGAGACTTTCATCAGATTTGCCAGGCTTTATAAACATTTTTTGCAATCATGAAGATAAATACAATCTTCTCTATCAGGATTATATTGAAAATACAAAATTCATTAAAAATTCAATGTGTTTTATTCAGCTGCCTATTACTGTCAAACATCACATTCATATTCTGTTACTATAGATACCATAGTAATTTTCTGCATTACTTCTGTTCATCTAAATACGACTGTCCAACATAACCTCAATGGAGCAATGAAAAAGGTTTTAATTAATCATATGCAAATTGTTCTTTTTCTTTAAAAATAAGCCTCATGAGAGATTTAAAAACTGCAGTAACAATGTTTTTATTGCTACTTAAAAATTACAGCTGTGTAAGAATAATTTAATCTTAAAGGCGTTTAATGGATATGTCTTATCTAAAGAGTCTAAATGGTAGAACAGAGAAATGCATAATTCGGAGTTACTCTGTGAGGTTGCTAGGGTATATTTTAGCTAACTATGGAAAAGAGGCAAAAACAATCTTTATGGTAAGTAGAGAAGAAATGCTGACACATACAATGCATTCAATTTATGGTATATTTGGAATACATTACAACCAGAATACCAAAATCCTCTTTTCCAAAATTCAGACTAGTTTCATTTTGATGTAACAGGGTTCCCCTACATCACCTCAGGTCCCTCTTCCTTTTAGGCACACGGCTTATGCCACAGGCTGTAACGGCTCGCCTGCTGAAAGCCAGAAATAAGAAGTACTTCAAGCACTTGATCGGACCTTGCCCTAAAGGCCTGGAATATCAGCCCACATTTCCTTCTCTCAGGAGTGGAAAAGCATTACTTGAGTCACCCTCAGTCAATAACCAGCACCCTCAGCATCAAGTTCCCCTTGTCTTCGGATGCCAGATATAGCCACACTGATTGCTTGTTCACAGGACTGAAGCACAGTCATACAGAAATACAAATACTCCCTGGCTGTATAAGAGCCCCATTCTTTTATGCAATCTCAATAAAGCCAAATTGATCTTACCATGAAAACCGATTTGACTTCAAACCACCTCAGAATCCCTGGTAATTTATACGCTGTCACGTAGATGGTTCTCTCAATCCACATATTCTGCAAATATAACATAAACATCACGTTATCAGACTGATAGCTTTTATCTTAAGCAAAGCAAAATGTTATCATCAGGAAAAGGAACTGCAGTACGACAGACATTACGAAGCCGGGGGGAAATTTCAAACAGTATCTGCTTGGGGAGATGATGGAGCAGCACTGATTTAAATCTGATACGTGATTTAGTAGAAAACAACTGCTCTCTTGCCAAAGGGGAACACTATGTAAAGTACCACTGGTTTTACTGGACTGTCATTTTTCCCACGAGAACTTTTAAGGACCATCCTCCACAAAACCACCACCTCTTGATATAGGGAAAGCTTATTCCCCAGGAGGGCAGAGGAGCCGAGGGTCGAGCTCCCCGGGGAGGCTGTGCCGTCCTCATCCTCAGAGGTTCCAAGACTCGCCAGGGGAAAGCCCTGAGGAGCCGGGGCAAGGCTTGGACCCAAGGTCCCGTCCTGACCTGAATTTGTGATACTGTGATTTCATCCGAGCTGTAAACTGCAATGGCTTCGTTGTAACACCTCCTCACTGGTTTGAATTTAAGGATACGTGGTTTAACATCTCTTCCTTCACATGTGTGCGCTTGGTTTTATAGCCGATGTCAGAGACATCTCTTGATCTGACTGTATTAGAACTGGCATATGTTGGTAGTGCACCTTATTTATTATGAGGCTTTTTTAAAAACAGAATTGCTTATTCCATCCTCCACTAACAGAAGAAGTGATTTCAAAGTGATTTAGATATACCTAAATTTTTTTATCTACACTCAAAACATACTGTAAACTGTAGCACTCCAGTCTAGCATTATGCTTTTAGAAAAGAAGGGTCTCCTACCTCCTCAGCTAAACCCACGCAGATTAGCAAATTAGCAATTTTTGATAGAACAGCGACCAAGAGAAGCCACAGGCACTAAAGGAATCTCTGAATGAATACCTAGTCTTAGCTGTAGGAAACCAAATACTCAGCATTTATTGGCACATTGATTAGATCACAGCCTGCTACTACACAGAAAACCAAGTTCTACACTCAAGAAATGATGCATTAATTTATTACTTCAACTACTGCTACTACTTTACTACTAACTGCACCCACTAGAACCCCTGTGAATAAAATGGTGTCTATAAAAAAAAAGCAATCAACTTGATGTAACCTGTTGTAAATGTTTTGATGAATACAAGCTGTGCTCAAAGGGAGTTTTACTGACCATTAGATGAAACACATGGTTTATTTAAAAAAAAAAAAAAAAAAAAGAGAAAAGAAAAAAAAAGGTATTACTGCAAAAAGCTTTTTAGATGCCTGACTGGAATCTTCATGACAGGACAAGTTTTGGCAAGAGACATCTATCTTTTCAGGTATAGCCATTTTAAATTGCTTTCTCAAAACAGTTGTTTTTAACAAAATAAATACAGCTTTGTCCATTTTTTCTGTTGGTATAAACCAGAACACAATAAATTGGTTTAACTGAATTTCTATGAAAAATATTCACATTTAAACATAGGATTTATTTTTCAACAACCAAAATATAATGAATGGTTCAGACTCTCAAAATGGAGGGGGATAAACAAGCAAAACCCCAAAGTACTCTATTTTCTTTTCTTTTTTATTTTTTTTTTACCGCAAATTCATTGTCCGGGTTTTTCTCTCCTTTTCGAACAGGGCGTGAATACTCAAACCGTTGGACTTCATTCACCCTATAGAAACTAAAAAAAGGGAAAAGCACAATCAAAATCAAATGCTATCTGCTTAGGAATTGCTGCTAAACTCTAGTCCTAAAAAAAAGAGTTTATGCATAAATATAAAAAGCTTACGGGATCACTGTTTTCCAGTGGGTTGGATGGAATCTCTGCTAATATTAAGAATACCCATGAAATGCCCTCATAATCACTACCCTCCTTGGCTGTGTACAGATTTGTTACATGACAACAAGAACTAGTTTAAGTGTTATAAAGGAGACTGATAAAATTGCAAAACCAGCCCAAACTCACCTCACGATCTGTTCTGACACTGGCCTGTGAAATTTAGATGGTAGATCCAGTTTTGGCTTTACGGTAAAGCACTGAATATCTGAATTCAGGGGTTAAGAACTGAAAAGCAAATTTCAATCATGCCGAACAGGCAGCTCAATGGGAACGCAAAGAAAGGACAGAGCAACAAAATTAATGTATTACACCCATAAAGGCAGAAGTGCAACAACAGTCTCCTGCTCATCTTGGCCATAAATCCTCCATCTGTGCGGCTGCAGGAGCCGCTGTACCACCTAAGGATACACTGGCCGGAGGAGTTTTTAATGTCATCGCCTGGTGGAGATGTTGTTTTCATTTTTTCTGCGTTCGGAAACTGAGTCAATAACCTCGCTTCGAAGTCTTCGCGGCGTTCATACTCCTTTCCCCGGTAAATGAAGACTTTGTTCTGGAAACAAATCGAGACGTGAAATCCTAATACCGGTATCCTCAGTAATGAACTGGGATCTCAGAAGCGTTGACTCCAATGCTGTTAAGTGAGAAATTTTACATCCCTCACGCTATGATATAATCAATAGTTTATAAATATTTTATGCCAATTCAATAAAGCATGATTTCCTTACCTCCAATTCAGTAGTGAGATCATTAAGCATGCGTTTACCTTTAGGCCTATGTATAAACCACGCTAAATTCAATGGGATCCAAATATGTGATTTCAAGTATCTATAAAATAGATGCCCACTGAAAATGTATTAAGACAAATTATGTCCTCTATCAAATCCAAGATCTCCCTCTGTAAATCCTCTCATTCATCTTCCACAGCTAATGGTAGAATGGATGTAAACAAACAGAATTAGGCTTTTTATAGATTAACATTTATTAAAAGTTATTGATGTGAGCAAGCAGGAATAGCAGAGAAAAGTATAAACAGAAAATGATGCCAGTTTTAGGAGGAAGGTCCAAGGACCATTTTAGAAAGACTGATACACCCCAGACCACATTAGTCTATCAGATTGTTGCCATTGTACAGTTGTCTGCACACAGCATAACTTTTAAATTAAGTATATTGTATTTCTAAATATTGGTTTCTTCTTTTCACAGTAAAGAAAATTAAGATTTTATACAGTCCATTTATATACTGAACAAGCATAATAAATTCTAAAGAAAAAGGTGAAAGATGACTTGCATATTTTTAACTGATCAAATATATTAGAGTAAGTTTTGATATGAACGTAACGCATCTGAATATGCTTAACCTCATTACTCAGAATGAACACTTGGTGAAAAAATTATACAGCACTTGTTAGAAAAAAGGGTGTTATGACTAGGGGTAGAAAACTGGAAGAGTTTACACTTGCCCAGTTGGGTTTAGTTCTGCAATGGTGCCTTTTGAAATGCACAGTAGATGAAAGAATACTCTCTATTCGGATGGAAAAAAAAAAAGAAGAAAAAAGGGCAGAGGTCTAAGAGGTGTATCTACACCTGTAATTCACGTATACATACCTGTAATTCACAGGAAAAATTGCAATAGAAGAAAAAGCTTGTATTGAGCATTTTCTCAATCAGCAAGGCACTGATAAGCCTATTTTTCAGAGTTTTTATCGCTCATTTATTACAAACTGACCAATCCACAAGGCTTTTGTAAAGCACGGTGTTTTCCCGCACTTACAAAAAAACTCCGTTCAGTTGTGAAGAGAAAAAGCAGTTAAATATTAATATAGCAGATTAACACTATTCTGCACTGTATCCCTTTGCCTATACAGTTTAACACGGCCCTTCAACAGGAAAACTGCGTTGTGCTCTCTGAATTTTCTGCATGTAAATACGTGGCTGAGTTAGGGGCTGAGACTAACTGCCCCACGGCCACTCCGTGCGCTTGGGCAGGACGGCTCGCCATGCTCCTTGTGATCCCAGGGCAACCCCTCTCCAGTAGAGCAGCTCTGGATCACTGGATATTTACAGTATTTCTAGAGGATAACGTGCACTCTGTTGAGAGTGACTGTACGCGTGACAAAATTTCACGACGACTGACAGCCACAATCCCCTTTGCAAAGTTATCAGTGACTTTATTGTACATTCATCATTTTGAAGATTCCTGATAATCAAGTCTTCCCTATGAGAATATAATAAAATATTAATTTAATAATTTTCTAGATAAATGAGTTGGTCAATCTTAACAGTGACTCCTTCTTACCAGACACTAAATATTTTCTGCCTGGTAAAACTTAAGACATTATTAATAAACATTTTACAAAAGTCTTATTAAAGCTTTTTTACTTCATGTACCACAAACATTTTTTGCTGGCTGACACTTGATAAAAGCTATTGCATGTACATTACTCTACACGTATTTCAAACACCACAACAATTCTTAGTTTTTCTGCATCGCACCTCTTTAGAGTTGGTCCTTTGATACACACGGTAGCTTGCACACCATCAAGCCTTTGCCTCTGTTGCTAACGTATGGCTTTGCCAGTTTGCTGAACAGCCTTTCACAAGTTTTGGGGCAGCTCGGGTTACTGCCGATCCTGCCACTTTCCTGCAAGCTCAGAGTCTCTTTGGCATGAGTTGCCCAACCGTAATTTGGAGACCAAGCCGTGTGCTAACATACGAGAGCTCATCTCCCAATTTTTCTTTCAGGGTCTGCACACAACGGATGCTGCAAAATGTACTCTTAGCCTGGCAAGAACTGCTTTATTCATTTCAGCCGCAAAGAACTGCTGATTTGTTGCACTTCTCAGGAGGCAAGAATGGTACAAGCACGCCTGTAGTACAGCATCCCAGGATGTATGAAAAGCCACACGCATTTGCTGCTTCTTGGGATGGTTCAAGAATATCATTTTTTTCACATGGGCTTTAGTTAGTTGGTGGAAGAGGAGGATTCTTCCAAACAAACACCTGATTAAGTAAAAGTTTTATTTCTTGGGATTTCTTAAAGCCTTTCCATACTTCATTTTAATAGACCATGAAAGACCAGATGACCACAATAATCTGATAAAGCCAGTTTTATCAGCACTCACTGGATTTATCCAGTGATCCGGGCTTCAGCATAGGCTTGGGCTTGCTCCTGGTATTTGTTATGGCATAATCTGAGAGAGTTAACATGGAATTACTCAGTTATAAACAGGAACTCATCTCCTAAATGAGCATTTCCAGGAGGAAACCTACCACCAGGCCCTGGCCTGAGACTAAATCTCTCCGAGTCTCCTGGACTCAGAGAACAATCTGAGAATAACAGTACTAATTTTATTCTTCTGTCTCTTGAACTGCTGTAAGTCTTCCAGAGGGAGAAAGTCTCTTTCCAAATTGAAAATCCTCAGCTCTTAAGACAGATACGAACAGCGCAGCAGCTAAATAGCTAACATGTTATTTCCATGTCACCGACTGCCAAGTGCCAGAGTCCCACAAATCACGATACAGATGCAATTCAGATGTGTTAAATCCGCACCCTTCTTCAGCCACTAATTCAACCCCGTAACAATCCTGGTATCAGTGGAAAAAACCCTAAAATGTTACTAGACTCATGTTACTGGCATCAACCAAGCGACCAATGTCTTAAATTGACACGTGACTCGGGCAAACCATGAGAAAAGATTGCTTTTAAAGGTATCACACACATCTCTGATATTCCACTTCATTTTAGTGACTATGCTGGAAAGGAGACTCACATGGAAGCATGGTCACATACAAAAGGCTTCTCTACCATACTCTCATATATATATATAAAAATACATATATACATATATATACACACACACAAACACACACACACACACACACACCTGTCAGTCAAAAATGTCACCATTTCAGATGGTGCTGGTTATTACCCTGATTCATGGATTGGGTGGTATATCTTCATTTCTAGTGATACCCTGAAGAAGTATTGGATATGTTTGAAGAAAAAGCTTCCCTACTAAAATTCAACTATTTGGTATTAGAAACCGGAAAGGAAAAAAACAGTATTTGTTTTATAGACCTAAAAAACAACCATCAATGTTAGGTAGATTGCAGATAAGACACCAACATACAATAATGTACTTTCCCCACAACGGAGAGAAATTTCCAAAGCAAGAAACCTTGCTATTGTCTGTGGAAAAAGGTGGACACTTACCCTTATGAATGTCGGAAATCCCTGGCCGTAGTATCCAACAGCAAAATAGTCTGGTTTTGGTCTTATCACTTTCACAATGTTTTCATAGAACTGGGCTTGCTTTCTCTGCAATATAAGTAGGAGGGATTTTAATGACCTAAACTTTAAGGAGATTCCTTATACTTAAGATCTAGATCTCTTTTATGTATATCTCTAACTTAAAGATGTACATGTTTCATTCACCCCTTCTTCTCCTCCTTTCTATCAGATATATGCTAATATTTTGAAATAGTAGACTCTGTAGCCATTATTTTCATGCTCATCTTGGTGAACCTCACTGTTCCATACCCAGTATCTCAATTGTGATGAAGGTCAAGAATCTGCAAGGCAGCTTGAATTCCTGGTTGTGACACTGCCAATGCCGAAACACTGGAACGATGAAGCACTTACCGCTAAAGCCAGCTCATCTCAGTGGTGCTGACTTCTCAGTTTTCGGCCGTTACGTTTCATCACATTTTTCTACTACTGCTTTTCCATATTTACAACTATTTATTTGCATATGGAAAGCACGCAGTTGAGAATTGCAGAAAAATGCAACTTTTGGAATAAATACATGCATGTCAGACACCATCTGTTTTTGAAGCGGAATCCTTCTTTATCTCAAAAGATGAAATAATAACAAATGTGCAAAGCTTCAGATGATCTCTTCATTAGCTTATTTTTAGTCTATTACTTTCTGTAAGAGAATGAATTCTGATCTGGGGGGAGGTTTATTACTGATCCCCTACAACAGATAACAGTAAATGGCAAGAAGACAACAAAGACCCAGATCTGCTGTATATTTCTCAGTTCACCTGTAGCAAAACTATTTTGTCATTTCTGAATTGTCTTAGAGTCTAATATTTATTATTGCTTGAATAAAAGAGACAATAGGGAGAACAGAAAGAAACAAAAAACTTTTACATTTTCCTGGGGGGTGGGAGGGAAAGGGCTAGCATGCTAATGCTATTCAGCTGCAGCAATAAGAAAAGCCGATGGGGTATGCGAGACCCGACTAAAATGGGAGTGTGAATTTTGATCTTTGCCTTATCAGGGACGAATGCCCAATGCATGTTGGTACTAATTTTTGTGACATCTCTCTCAATTTGTCACATCTGATAAAGAGCAGGTAAACTGATGTGAGAATTGGAAGTTCTGGGTCTCCCATATTAGAAGAGGGAGAAACTCCATTTCCATACGCAGATGAACTATACCTGGTTTATACCACTGCCTGGAATTATGTCACTTAATGTTAACAGTGACATACTTACTGTGCAAAAGAAATGGTGAAAAATACCTAACTCAGTATTATTGGTCATCAGCTACAATGCATAAAGTGCAAATTCGGACTTCTCCTCCAACACAGATACAGTATGATAAGTGAAGAGTGGTTGCCTCTGTGACAAAGCTGTTCATGTTCCCATGTGCAAGCATAAAGGAGATGGAAAATTAAAAACGAGGGACCTGGAGAGTAGCTACCCACTGGTGAGTAATCATATCTGACACATGAGAATCATTTCCAGCTGAGGAACAATCTCTACCAGATTCCTTTTATATTGAAATGAAGAATACTCTCCATCGAACGCAGCCCTACTGACAGCGAGGCAGGCAGCGGGCCAAGGAAGATTATTCTGGTGTACCACAGCACCTGAGATGCTCTGTGAATACATCCCTTACCTCCTGCAGTACAAAGCAACGTGAAACCAGGCTCCACATTTGCTAGGCAAATCAACACAACCAGTGTGTCAGTAAAAAAACAGTTAAAATGCCACAAAAGGAGGACCATCAAAAAGGGATATAAATTCAGCTCTAGAGAGCTGGAGGACAGAACCACGGACAAAACAAAGAACAGGTAAAGGAGTGAAGAAACCATAAAATTGAGAGGAGTGGTATTTTATTCTTCCCTCCCCAAGAAAGGAGATTCTGGGGAGATGGGGATGGAGGTGCCTCTGGGGAGACGGCTCCTAGCCATCCTCAAACTGAGCGTCAGTGTCAGTGGAGAAAGAGGGTGCAAGGACACCATACTAATGCCCAGCTCGGGCAGGCTGGGATAACACAGATAAACAATTCAAAGAAATTAAGGACTCTGGTGAGTACAAAGGTAAAATGTATCAAAAACCCAAAAGTCAAAAATTTTCAGAACCAAACTGGAATCATGCCCCAACTTCTGTGAGAATGGTTGAGAAGTTAGGAGGGACACTGACAGTTCCCATTTATCTCTTTGGAGAAGAGCAGGAGGAAAAAAATGGTGCAGGCATAATGAATGGGTAACGTCAGGGCAAAAATAACTGACTCTAGACATGAATGCTTGGGGATTATTCATACCTAAAAAAAGAAACGTGAATATGGAAAGACACTTGAGAGAGAATGGGGATTTTTTCATGTTCCCATTTATATTTAAATTCCAAATTTCCTTTTATACCCCAAACAAATCGGCTTAACATTACCGAAATCTTTCTCTTTCAGCTAAAAAAAAAATAAAATACAATCTTTTTCAGGCACTCCAGTGGTAGCCAGTTAATCAACATTTGTCCAACACAGCCAAAGTGGGCATCTATTTCTGCATTTTACTGTCATAAGAGAGATTTTCAATAGAATTTTAAAAGCTTAGAAATGAAATTCTGAAAAAATTGTTGCAGTGTCTATGTCATTAAAAAAAACCTACCAGCAGTTCACTGAGTTGTTCATAATCAAACATTTCATTTTCATACTGTTCTGCAAGTTCTTTACCCAAGGCAATGGCCTCTTCCCACATCTGTTGAAAAAAAAAATCACAAAAAAACAACAAAAAACCTGAATTACATACCTTGGTTAAACAACAACACTGGAATAAAATAAATCTTAATAAAACACAACAAAATGCATTGTGTCACATGCCTGAAAACACTGTGCATCTGATGTGCCAAATAGCTGTGGCAGCATTACCCACATGTCTCTATTTGATGCAAATCAAGTAAAAAGATCAAATTGCTTCAGAAATAAAATGATTCCAGCTAGCTCAACTAGATATACAATAATGTATAAACACGGCCTGGCCACAAAGAAACCCAGAACCTATGACTTTGGATAAATGCTGTTGATTGATTATAGTTCATAATCACCTCTCTCTCCTTTTAATATCTATAATCTGTATTAGACAAGACAGGCAATTTGCAGATATTGCTTTGAACAAATAGTCATTTTATTTCCATTGGTTCTTTTTCCTCTCTTGTTCTTCAACCATGAAATTCAGCATCCGTCTCAACTGACCCAAAGAAATTTAACAATATCCTTCAGCTCTTCAGAAGCCAACAATCTTAATGAGGAGCAGCAAGAATGTTTTTAAATGTGTATTTTTCATTTTTTTCTACTCTAAATACATAGAACCACTCAAACCCAGAAAAGATGCTTAAATTAGCACACTAGGCTATGTAAGATCAAACTTGATCTGCTGCTGCTGCAATTTGGCTGGCACTGCTGACCTCACTTTATTAAAAAAATGAGATTCAGAATGAGTTATAAATCCATTTGGTCCGTATTATCCTTCACCTACATTTAAATCCCCTCTCCACACCACCTAATTCTCCTCTCAGCATCAGGCCACATGCTCCTCGCCCCGGTGAAATACCGAGATGGCTGCAGCTGCAAAGAGCAGTCAGATGAAGGAGGGCTGAGGAAAGGGGCTGACCACAGGTTTCCCCATCGCTCCCCGAAGACATCCACCTTTGGGAACGAGGAGTTTGAGATGAAGCACCACAACTTCTAAAGATGGTGGGAGCTAGATTCTGGGGAGGGAGAAGGGGAATGGCGCTCCTGGGGAAACCTTCATGCACACAACCGATTCCTGCATCTATCCTGTATAGACCCCGCAGTCGCATCCGCTTTAAAGCATCTGCCTAAAAAAGAAATATTTGCCCCCTCCAAGACCCTCTGAAAACTAAAAGTCCCCCAAAACACACAAATGAAATCCCACCACTCAAAGTCCCAAATCACTGTTGGGTGAATTTTATTTGTCTTTTGATCTTCTGCAAGTTGACAACACATTTCTTAGTATATCAAGCAAACTTGGAAAAAAAATAAGGCTTTTAGGAAAATTCCTAGTTCTAAGTACTGATTTAAAACATAAGAGTAATACATCAAGGGTTCATATGACTATCAGTATGACCGAGACTGCTGCCAGCACCGGCTGAGGAGTCAGGCAGGGCACAGCTACCCAGGATTTAGTGGCACAAACACCAGACTGGGACCTAGAAAAGGAGCTTTTGAGTCCTAAAGAAAACAAATGGGCAGATGTTGGGTAAACAGAGGCTGAGTGGTGACCTAATTTAAGACAGAAACGTGACAGATGCCCACAAAGGGTAGAGCCTGGTACCTACATTAACCTTTCCTTATGCCTCCATGTGATGTTTGACCTCTTCTCTTCATTTTTCTCATTTCTACAACAACTTTCATAATATTGTTTATCTAGGGAAGAGGACTGGAAGGAGCATGAGTTACCCCTTGTTTGTAAAGTGCCTTGATGAAAAATGCATCAGAACGCCTAATTACAATCACTGTAATGAGGGATCACGTCTGCAGGAAACCACAAAGCAGATTGTACATTCTGAAACGCAACTTTTGCAAATGGAAGAATCTGAATGTTTTTATCTGTATTGTGTGTCTAATCTAGAATGATGATACAGAGCATATTTTTATTTCTAAACAAAAATTAACACGAGTTTAATAGTAAAGGCACATTTACAAAATGGAGTACATTTTCACATACTAGGCTGAGTTAATTTTGACTCAGAAGAGCAATATACTACCAATTTATAGAAACTAAACTAATATTCAGTTGTTTGGTAAGTCAGCAAGTGAAACCTTTCAAAATCAGTTAACCTTTCTTCATTTTGACTGTTATTTTCTTTTTAACTTCAGTCATCCATATCTTCTGCACATTTTCATTTCAAAGAAAATGGCGTTCCATAATTTTCCTTGTCCCGGTTCTCTGTTTGTGTGTTCCAGATTTAACCAATCCCTCTCCAAAACCGAAGCACTTCTACTCTCTTTTCTGTTGTGGAAATATTTATAGATGATCTCAGGCAAACAGCTTTGGAGCTGAATGAGATTGGAAATAAATGAAAGTCTAAATAATTTTAGATTTGCATCGACACTGTAAACAAACTCATTCAGTTCTTCCACTGAATCCCAGATAAGCACAGACATTGCAACGTGTTTCCAAAGCACGTCTGGCAACTCAAAGCACTGCCTCGGTGCTAAGGCTGTATGCCATTTAACGCTAATTGCACCTGATCATCAAGAGGCAATGGATTCTGGAGTAGCGGCGGGAGATAGGAGGAGAGGAGAGGAGCTGAGGGGGCTGAAACGCCATGATGGTATTGCTCAGCATGAATGTCCTCAGGCCACCGTAGCTTTGCAGCCCATGGGTCACACCACAGCAAGCCCATCCCGGACTGTCATCTGTACTGCTGCAACGCCCTGGAGCCCATCAAAAGTTCAAGAAAGACAGGGACCTGGTGGAGCGAGTCCAGAGGAGGGCCGCAAAGATGATCAGAGGGCTGGAGCACCTCTCCTACAAAGAGGCTGAGAGAGTTGGGGTTGTTCAGTGTGGAGAAGAGAAGGCTCCAGGGGGACCTTATTGTGGCCTTTCAGTACTTAAAGGGGCTTATAAGAAAGATGGGGACAGACTTTTTAGTAGGGCCTGTAGCGACAGGACAAGGGCTAATGGTTTTAAACTAAAAGAGGGTAGATTCAGACTAGATGTAAGGAAGAATTTTTTTACGCTGAGGGTGGTGAAACATTGGCACAGGTTGCCCAGAAGTGGTAGATGCTCCATCCCTGGAAACATTCAAGGCCAGGTTGGACCTCTGAGCAACCTGGTCTCACTGAAGATGTCCCTGCTCATTGCAGGGGGGTTGGACTAGATGACCTTTAAGTGTCCCTTCCAACCCAAACTATTCGATGATTCCGTGCTGTCGAAGGCACTGCATACACACCAATGCCTATAGGTAGCACAGCACTGCCACTGGTTAAATGATGACTTTATTAAACCTTGTTT
>VYZV01029492.1:107392-182410 GCA_013401275.1 Pandion haliaetus | reverse complement strand
TCCCATCCTTGTCAGTTGAGACTGTAAACATGCTGGAGCAGAGGCTACATTTCCCCCAGCCTGATCAAACCCTTTAGGTGTTACTGAATATAAATATTGATAATGAATTTTATAAATGTTTCAGAGCCTAAAAAAATGAAACCTCAAATTAAATACGATATTGATTTAGTTCACCTCCAAGATACTTACAGTAACTGTACAATCCCAGCATTTTTCCTCATAACCATTCCCCTATCTATAAGTGGAGATGATCAGGAAAAAACCAGGTATTATGAACCACATTTGTTTCTGGCTTCAATTACTGGAATTACTTTAAAAATTCTTTAAAAGTTAGTTTACGAGTTATACTACTGGAACATTTTCAGGCATAGAGAAGAGAAAAAACTACTCTTTTTCTATCGTACTGCAAATACACGTTAAAAGTGCCTCACCATGGGAAAAGATTCTTTCAATTTTTGCCAGTCTCTAACCTGGCCCCTCTCCAGCCAAGGGATCTGTCTTAGAGAAAAGCACCTACTTTTTGTTGCTACTACCTCTTAAAAACCCCACTCTGCTCCAACATCTCTATTTTGAAATCCAATCATCCGATTCAATCCTCCAAAGGAACACCAAGAAGTTGTATTATAAAACTCAATTTGTAAAACGTCGAGTGCCCCGAACCCCAGAGGTCCACAAGACAACATTAACCACCCAGCTTTTCCCTCGGCCGTTTGCCAGCTGGACCACACCACCCGCAACATCGCCGAAAACAAAACCAAAGCCAGTAATTTTTCCAGCATCGTAACAGAAGCAGGAACCGTGTGTTTAAAACCCCCCACACAACCCTTTGAAAAATTTCTCTCTTTAGTACAGAGCAAATTTATTCAGGTGAGGACAGCATGCCTGTGGCAAAGGATCCTGATAAATGAAATCTATATTCCTGAAGGTCAATAACTCCCAATCTGCTGCCTCACAGATCTGCTGCCTGGGAAGGTTTCCCAGGTTTGCCCAGGACATGGCAGGTCTTCTGGAGGAATGAGCTGTACGGGGAGCTACTACACAGGATTTGTACCAGGTACAATTCATTAATGCGAGAAACAATTTATCTGGAGAGCGCACCAGAGAAAGAGGTTGGCAACAGTGGAAGGAAAATGCTTCTTTTATACTGAAGGCGTAAGAAAAATGTGTGTAGCCTAAATTTAGTTGTATAGACACGAGCTGCAAAGTGTTATGGGATAGACATTGAGGATGCAGAATGAGATCTTTTTAGGGAAAACCTACCAATTTAATTTATTTTTGAAGCTGGATTGCTTGTTGCCCGGAAAGAACTGCAGCATCCAATTTAGTTTTTGAGGTTCTTTAAAAGCAGCAAAGGAGGATCTTGCTCCTGCTGAGTTAATGGTCAGTAAAAATGAGATAGCCTAGGCTAAGAATATTATTGTGCAATATTCTGATATATGAGGGACATTCCAAGCTGTTTAAAGTTCAGATAGCATTAATTAACCATCATGTAAGCTCAATATTAAAATCAAATGTTAAAACACAGTATTTCTCTATTGCTAGTATCACTCAAGATGTGTAACATATAGCCATGGTTGGAAAACCTTTAAAACAAGTTGCTGTATTCATTTGGATTGTGGTCAAACACCGTATCTTTCCTCTCTGAAGACTGTCTCTGTCCTTCACAGCTCTCAGGACAGGCTTACGATCTGACGTGGGATACGAGCTGGACATGAGCCTCACACTGATTTTTGGCAGACAGGTGAATTTCACCACTGTCTTGTTAGATGGAAGAAAAAGCCATTTGATGCCATTCCATGAGTTGGAAAAAAAGACATTTTAAGCCAAAGCATGGCATTTAATGCGTAGCTTCATGTATTTTGTGTTTTGTGGCTCCAGTAAAACAGTAAAAGCTTTTTTTGGGAGGGATAGAGGGAGAGGAGAGGGGGAAGGAAGGAGGAGGGGAAATAAATGAGCAGTGTGCATTTATTTACTTTTTCTCCCTGTGACCAACGCTTTCAATTTATGAAAGAGCAGTGGAAAACATGTACTGATTTATAGACTGCGGCAGCTGCTGGCAAACTTGAAACACGTTGCTCTTTGTACATTTTACTGTGCAGGCATAAGAATGCTGCTGCTTCCTTTATGCCTCCAGAGACCACACAAACCTGTTTAAAAACAATCTCTTATCTTTGTCAATGGCACTCAGTATTTCTTGGCTTCAGCAGTTCATTAGCATTGACTAACATCAACTGCTCCACATGGGCAAAATGTCACCCCCTTCCCTCATCATTTTATTACCTCCACTATTTCTCCTTCTCGTCCTGAGATACTCTAACCTACCAATTTTCAGTAAGTCCCTGGATTAAGGGCTTTGCTGGAAATTACAAAGCTTCAGCAAAACACAGAAAGAGCAAACACTTCAGAGCAGTTCAAAGGATAGGTTAGACTGCCGTGAAGATAAGGCTTTTAAGGGCAAAAGCCAAGAGAGATGCAGATGAGACTGTATAGTGCAACGCAGCAAAGAACAGTAATCTAGGAGAGAAAACTATGCATATACTAGGGAAACTTGGAAGTAACAACGTTTCATTTTGGAAGCAAAGAGCTTAGAAGAGTAATGAAAAGTATTACTAATAAGGAATCAAATCCATAAAGTAGAATAACAGCAAAATGCAGAAGTTGTATCTGAAAATGCTAATTTTCTAAAAGTGAAAGGTGTACTTCAGCTTTACAGAAGATTGGTTTAAGGACCAAAAGTCAAATATAAGTAAAAAAGCAAGCTTCCTATGAATAATATATTACAAAATAGAAACCAGAATGAGCAATCTTAAATGGGTCTCAAACTACAAATAACAGGGATATTCATGGTGAAGGCTAGTATTTTGTTCTCAGC
Organism: Pandion haliaetus; assembly: GCA_013401275.1. Classification (NCBI taxonomy): domain Eukaryota; kingdom Metazoa; phylum Chordata; class Aves; order Accipitriformes; family Pandionidae; genus Pandion; species Pandion haliaetus. The sequence continues at coordinate 179,538 of VYZV01029492.1, read as the reverse complement.
CAAAATGAGATGCCCACACTCCTGCTTTCAGTGCAAGCCCACAATCTGTATTATTAAATTACTAGTTTCTCAGGCACTACTGGTCTAGAAGTGAGAGGTCCACTCCATTCCCAATCTGTGTATGGAGGACTATACCTTCCTCTAAATTTACCTCACCATGAATGCTAATATGTAGGGAATAAGCCTCATGGATGGTCTTCACTTGAAAACTGCACCGTGCGTTCCCCCTGGGAAATTACTCCAGTAAGAGAAAGGGATCATGATTTTTGAGAGGCTCAACTACACTACCCTTTAAAAAAAAAAAAAAAAGCCACTGTTTTAAAACCAAGTGTCACCTTTTAGGAAATCCCTCTCCTCCATTTCTTCTACATAACGTTTCTAACCACGTCTACCTCCCTCTCAAGTCTGCTGCTTCCCACTCGGCAGGTTGGAGTGGAAGAGGCACGGCCTCTTAACTTTAAAGCAAAACTCCTGAGCTTCTGTAAAAGCCAGGAAGTAGCTCTACAGCTCCCCAGGGTAAAATGACCTTCTTTTGATGTCTCTTGTTAACTTTATGAGAAGAGAAAGCAAAGTAGTGGGATCAACCAGAGTGAATTGCCAGGCAGACACACAGCTGGGCAATTATGGTACAAAAAAAGATGAATTGGTTAGTGTATCAGTACAGTCTTCTAAAAATGCACAGCAAATATTATTTCAGATGTGTTAGTGATCATGGAATGGCATAGTTAAAGTAGCTGCTGGACTAGATTTGCAAACTGCACAGGTAAATGTAAGAAGCTGATTTAACGTAATGTCAGAACATCCGAAATGAGAGGATTACCTTAATTCTACTGTGGAAACCTCAACTTTGAGCTTCCTGACATTTGAAAATTCATGTAAGAGGCTCATATTCTCAGTGTATATTGATTTTTTTTTTCCCTTTTCATTGAAGAGTATGAAAAGTTATCACCAACTTGAGTGACCAGAAAATGAGAGAAGAAGTATCTGTAACTAGGAAAGAGTGCTTTGAAAATGAATCATATCCTCACACACACAAAAAAACCACGCAGGACTCCTATGACTTAGTTATGCAAAGGAATAGGAGGAAGTAACCACAGTGGTCCCATCGATATCGTTGTTCACCAAACATTTTTAGAATAATGAAGATTCAGTTGCTTAATCTAACTATGAGGGAAAGGGAAATCACAGCATTTTCAGTGCTATTTCCTTTGACAGCAGGCAGAGCTTTCTCTCATTTCTAGTTGTAAAATCTGAAAAAATTAAGAATGGTTATTGAGTCTAACAACAGTCTCTCAAGCGTGCATGCCGTGCTGTGTAATGTGGTGCAGGCTGAAAAGTAAGCAGCAGGTATTTTGCCTGCTGTTTATATAAACAGCTCATTAGCTCTATCAGCAGAAACGGGTGGGTATAACTTTAAGACAGGCTGTTTTCAATACAGATGTAAAGGACGCTGCAGCTTAATTTACAGATCAAATGCACTGGCCTGGTGCTCAGAAGAACAATTCCCACCGCCTCTATACTAGCACCATAAAAGACTAAATGTGAAGCCATAAAAACGTAAAACAACAAAATAAAAACATGTGACTTCTGGCTTTTCCTTTCCAGAGAGGAATGTAATATTAAAATATACTTTTAAATCGGCTATGACCCTAATCCTAATGAGGTTCTCCTTACCTGCTGTTAAAGGATTAGTAAAAGCCTTTTGGGCAGCAGAAGCGTGCTGTGGAAACCAATGCTATCCACTGCAGAAGCACCAAGGCACCTACAGAAGCCCCAGCCCCACGCAGCCGGTGTGTGTAGCCCATATCTCTATCACAGTCTACAATTACAATTCTTTTAGCATCATTTATTAACAACTTCTAAATATTGCATTAAGATAAGGTATAAAATTTGACCTTTTAAGCAAAGTTTCTATCAAAATACTAATCTGATTCTGCTAAAAACTTACTTGGAAAACATGAGCTGGTTGTGTAATATTCTAGTTCTACCAGAAAAAGACGTTTCTGTTTGTACTACAATTACACAACAAAGATTGCTTTTAAAAAACCAAGTTTATGTTCCCGAAATATTCTGACAAGGAGATCCCTACTTGTATATTTAAACATTTTGTGCATGAAATATCCAAACATTGATACATCCCTACATCTCCCTGTCTACCAAGTTAAACTCCTTCATCTCTGTGGACAGGTAACACCAGCGCTCTCCCCTTCCCACCATGCAATGCCGAATGCAAATTCATCTTGCAAGAAAAGATGCAATTGCAATTAAATTTTGTCATTGTCTTGTGATATGAACCACAGACACCCTTTCTCTGAGGGAATTATTTTGCGTACATGAGAAAATAAAAAGGTAGCTGAAGGACTGCATCAGCTATTGTAATCGCCAGAAAAAGCAAGTCTCCCAAATTACATGCATCACTTTTTGATTTCCTCCATGGCATCTTAGGCACATATACTTACCCTTAATGCAGCAGTTACAAATGTATCACTGATTTCTTGTTACCTTTTTTTTTGTAGTATCATTAAGTGCTACGTGCTGGACCATTTACATAAAGCACTCCAAGTAACTTATAACAAGTTTAAAACTCCCTGAAGGTCACTTGACGCAAACTACGTTTACTATTCAACTTGTAAGTTAGAGAGAAAAGCAATGAAACATAATTGGACTTTTTTCTTCCCTTTTTACCTTGCCCTTGTCAAAGTAGTGGATAATTTCTTGATATAGCTGATCTTTCAACTGTCCTTGAGTAGCAGCCTGGTAACCATCCCGCTGGGTAAGATGTGCTGCACATGCCTCTTCTGACCACTACACCACACAAGAAAGAGGGGAAAAGTGAAAGCAAATCCACGTTATGAAATACGTCAGTAAAATTAGGTTAAATAAAATACAGATTTTTTATTTAAACAAGTGGTACCACAGCTAATGCACTAACAAAATTTTTTTTTTTTTGCATTTGTGTACTTGGATTCCTTGGGCTCAAGGACCATTTATTTGAATGCTGTAATTGGAGGCTAATTACATATATCAGCTGGAAGGATGCTTCTTGAGGTGGCTTCCTCTCCTCAGTGAGTTTGATGAGACTGACCTTGGCCTGCTGAGGGGTACAACCTGCTGGATGCATAATGAACACTAGCAGATTTATGTTGAGAGAAGCCCCGGAGCCAGGATACATCAATACAAATAGAAAGGCCTGTAGGCACAGAAATTAAATGGCTAACATTCACAGAGAACGTTTGGAGGCATGGAAAAGCACAACTAACTTTATACAGCCTGTCTGCAATTAGTAGCTCTTGCCCTTCCAGCAAATGCCCAACGGATGAGGAGCAAGGCACAGATGTTAAATGAATTTCCTCCTAGACCTGAGAGGAGCAGGCAATTCCCTACAGCTTTCTCCTTTGCACCTGCATACTCTGGTGTCCAGTAAGGCACAGATAAAACTGAAACCTCTGGACTCCAGTATTCATATCACCTCTTCTTCATGTCCCTTCTCTCCTCCCACTAATATTCCCTACAACCTACCTGGGGATGAGATAATACTGGAGCCATTTCCCTAGACAGGATACCAATACTATAGCCTACCCTTCCATAGCTGTCTATTTTCATAAGGCTAGCAGGAAATTAATACCTTAGAGACTCACAAACCACTATCAAATCAAATCACAAACACCATTAAATCAAATGAAACTTCTCATAGATTGAAAAAGAGACAGGACAGGTGCTCCAATAGGACTGGTTGCCTTAAGAAACCAAGTTCCAAAAAATAAATTAATTAAAGAACTGTTCACTTTCTTCTCTGAAAATCAAAGTCACTAAAGAAGGAGGACTGCCCGGTGAAATAAAATGGTATAACTTTAGGAAAAGAAGAGAAGATCATGCAGAGATCAGCAACTCAGATTTATCCACAGAATTACTGTTACATCTTTCAGTTTCACCTCCTATACCTTATTAAATTTCACCCAATTACTTCTTAATTTGGCCAAAAAGTTTGTGTTTGGCTAAAGCAGGCAACTATGACAACTTTGTAGTGCAAAGCTGTGCTACTGAGCAACACAAACTTCATGGAGTCTGCAATGCAATGGCATTTTTTTCAGCATACTAAGAGCCACTATCTTCTGTTAGTTTTTAACAACTTAATTTTGATTAAATGGGTTAAAAATACAACTAAAGTATCTTTTCTTAAGTGTGCTTCATCAGCTTGCAGTCATCTGGAGAAAACGATGGTGGTTCTCTCTCTGCAGAGACAGCCTTCCCGCAAATTTAGAGGTGAAATTCTCGAAAGCTCTCAGTCTTGACCTGAATGTGATCCCATTAAAATCAACGTGAGGAAATATATGCCAACGATGAGTGTCATTGAAAATCCTGTCCTCAAGGTTTGACAGAAAAACTCAATTGCTTAAAGTTACACACACCACAATATTGGTGCTTCTCAAGCGACACTGAACTCCTCCCTCCACTGCTAACTACTGCTAGTACTAGGATATTGTACTACATCGATAACACTTTTATCATAAAATAATTCCAAACTATAGCATAATGGTATTTATAAACAAACACCCGCTTAGTGATGAAAACCTGCCATAAACACTACTCTTACATTTGCCATCTTCTATCGAGTTGCATTATAAGAAAAGAAAACTGGATATTTCTTTTCAGTAAATTAAAGGAGTGTATTAAGATACTCATCTGGTCTCTGAAGACATTCTCTAAGAAAAACCAAAATTGGCTAAACTCTAATCTAAGGTCACACAAAGCATATTGACTAACAAGTTCAAGCTGTAACAGGTAGAAGTTTGAATGACACTTTATGGCACGGTTGATTCCATCATTTTTCTAGAAAACGCAGCACCTGTGGAAGGGAATGAATGCTTCATGTTGTTTAAAAGGTTCTTTCATGTAAAGCATGATGAGCCAGTATTACACAATTTGGCAGTCCTGTTTTACGTCCCTCGTGGGAATAAGAGAGATCTTTATAGCCACAGACTCAGTGAGTTACTCACTCGAACTTCTACCCACAGGCAACCGACTGCACCAGTCTGTGCGACTGAAGGTGTCAGAGCCATCTCCTCACATCCTTACCTCTCCGAGACACAGGTCTCAGCACAGAAAATTTCATTACCAAAGAAGTGACTGCATCCAGCAGGCTGTGTCCAACCATTGCCCCTGCTTTTAATAATAAATAAAGCTATTGCTACAGTGCTTTGGCACTCTAGATGAATCTTACTGATATTTTCTTGTGTAGTAAGCCTCTATTTATTTTAAAATATAGTAAATACATCTCAAAGTGTCTTAATTTAAATTGCACACGGACACTCTGCATCATATTTAGTCTTACTATGGCTTGGATGCAGTCTACTCAGTTTTAAGGTATCTATAATTCTGTGCATCCATTAGAATTATTTCATTTAACACCTTCCACTTTTCAACTTTTCAAAATAGTTATTTTACACTCGTATTTCACTTGGCATTGATTAGATTAAAGCAAAGATTGCTAAGAACAATTCGTTGCTTAGAATGAGATAAATTTCCTTTACGAAATGGGGTACCGTTAGCATTGCTTCTGTAACAACACCAAAGGCTTGCAATAATAGAGAAGGTTGCAATACACTCGCCATTGGCACAAGAAGTAGATCAAGGGGAAAATGCAGTTCTCTATTATTCTGTCCCTGACTCTCTGCCCCATACAACCCTGGGTGCTACCATCCTCGAGGGGAGCAGAAAGAGATCCCGGTTGGAGAGAGAAAGATTTTACTGTGGGTGGTAAGATTTACTAAAATATGCACTTAGATGCTTCCACACGTTACATAATTTTGACATTTAAAAGAAATTCAAATTACAGCTCTGCAATTTATAACTTGTGGTCTCGACTTGACCGCACTTCATTCTTTTCAGATCAAGAGGAGTGAAGCATGCTCTGACATACACTAACGGCAGAGGGTTGCTTTCCTGCACGTATTAATTACATGGGCAAAAGATAAAACTTGCTTAAGAAACAGCACACAGTTGTTAATCAGTTTAAAGTGCAGATGTTATAAGAGTGACAAACGATACTACTACTGGTTACTGCTAACATGATTTTCACAACTTGTAATGTATATTGGTGTTTACCTTAAGAAGCTTTGCATGCAGAAGTAACGTGTAGGCAGCTTCCGTATAGTTATCACATTCTTTGTGCAGGTCACACAGCTTGTACAAATACCTGCAAGTAACAAAAACAATTGTGCTTTAAAAAGGTTGGTTCTTAAATGTTACTAAATAATTTATTTTGAAGACTACAACGGTTCAACTCTAAACAACTACATGTACGTGGGTTTATTTAAAACTCATATTTCTGTGTGCAGACAACCTTTAGAACCATCTGCATTTCCGTTGTGTTCTTTTTCCAGTGCATATAAGTGACTGGGGATGCGCAATGAATCCAGTACAGATTTTGTGCAAGAGATACCACTCTAATTGTTCAGCTGTGGAGACATTAAGTCTCCTTCCTTAACTTCAGTATCATCACACCTCTGGAAGGAGGTTCTCATCATTTGCTTTTTGGGATTTTTTAGTGACAATTTACACTCCCCCCCCCCAGCTATTAAAATTGTATTTTGAAAAAGCCAGTGAAAATACAAAGCTTTGATATTCATTATGACACATTATAAGTTTGTTAACAGAAATAAATAGGAGAAAATTAGAGTGGGTGTTTCACTGTGAGAGACAATTTGTCTTTACAGAGATCTTGAACAGGGCAGACCTCCGACACGCAACTTTATGTGTTTGTCCACAGTTATCAATCCTGCTTTGTGCTAGATTTTATTTTCTTTTTGCAGAGTAATAGAGCACTAACTAAAACCATTTAAACAACAGGAAGCGAGTTCACAAGTGAAAATTCTTCCAAAAAGGTAACAAGCATCTGAGAATGAATTCATGAATAATATTTAGATACCTAAAATATCATTAAAAACACATTTTAAGCCAAAGTACAAATAGAGGACTAGGAACCCTGAGGTTTACAAAAAGAACAACAACATATTACCATTCTTACTTTGTGTGAAAATAGATTTTGAAAGGTTCCTAAAAGCTTTAAATTTAAAATAAGTATCAGTCATGATACTACTTAATAATAGTCCTTTTTACCCCCAGTCACATATTGTGTACCTCGCCAGGAGGCAAAATTATTTCTTTGCTCAGCTTTCTTTTGACTTATTTATTTCCTTCATGTGACAACATTCCTGAGCATTTCAGTGCTCATCATAATGTAACTGAAGGAGTTGAAGAAGGGGGACAAAAAAAATCTCATGACTAATTTGTAATGCTCACTGTTCTCAGTGAAGATAAGCTTTTGAATGTACTTAAGGTTCAGTCAAGGTATGTTTTTTCATCACTTCTTTTCCTCTAGCCCCGAAGTGACTGCTTAATATGAACTTAATTTTCTCCAATTACACCACAGTAAGTCAAGCAGAGTTTGTCACTGGTCATGTTTACAAACCTTATGTACATTTCCTCTCTCTCAATCTCCTTGTAGAAATTCTGAAAAACAACATAATTTTGTTACAAAGTCTTTGATTTCACAGTCTGGAATGTATACAGAACATGCTCTAAATTAAAAATTCATAATTGTGTAACATCAACCTCAAAACTGCAAAATGAAATTTGCCTCTAGTGATAGAACACAAGTTATTTAACTTATAAAGTCTAATGCTGTGATGTTTCATGATGTAGTCTATTAGGGCTTACGTCTCATTGCAAAGGTTAAGAATTTGCAAGAACAGTACTGCTAGAAATTTGCTTCTGGCATTTGTAAGTCACACATCATTAACCATTTTCAGTTGAAATTTTTAATATACAAGACCCTAATTTTTAAGCAACAGTTGTTCTATGGATTTAAAACTCCTAAACCTGAGTTAAGCAATATATCATCCGCTCTTGAATTCTAATACTCTCTTTGGAAATAGAAAGTTAGATTAGTGTTATTTATCTGGTTTCATATGCCACACATTATCATCACACTCTTCAGAAATGTCTGAATGCCTCTGGTCTTGAGATAAACTAGTTAACACTACAAACATTGTAAATGCAAGATATGATAAACTAGGCGAGATATTAAAGGCATTTCTGAATCTAATTTAAAGTTTGCCTTCAAAAGTTAAAATACATCTAAGAAAACAAAATACAAAGAAATTTCTGCTTCACTGAATTAAAATATATTGCAATGCTAAATTAAACCAGGCCGAGCAGCCACTAATAGATGTGCAAGCCCAGGACTAATAGATGCATAAGCCCTATACACAACTGTTCCCTTCAAAGAGAATCGAAATACAAGATAGAATCTGCGTACTGTAGTTCGAAATGACAGATTATTCAGTGGAGATGCCATTTTAGTTGACATAACTGCTCACTGGTTTTGAGTTTAACTCAAAAGACAAACTAAACCACATGAAAAAATACTGCTGTTTTTTCTTACTTGTGTTTTGTTTGCTTTTTTAAAGTAGAAGAGACTTCTGAGTTAGGTGAATGAATAACATAAACCCATTTTAGCCAGCTGCTCTGCCCTTCTGAAGCACCTCAAGAAGCAACATCAAATCAACCAAAACGGGAAGGGGCTTGGGCAGCAGGTTGACACTGACACACATTACATTTAGTACAGTTCCCTCTCCCCCAAAAAGCAGTCCCTGCTCCTGCCCCCTCTTTGGGTGCAGGTTCCCACAACCCCCTTAAGCTGTGCTGGGCCACACGCGTGTGGTTCTGCAGCGAACGGGGCGAGGAACTGATGGGGATGAAAAACAGCCGGAGGGGAAGAGCATGAGCTTTCAGCAAGGTCCCTCCTCGGATCTGCTCTACCTTGGCAGCACGCTTGCTTTCGCCAGGATTGTCAGGGGTAGGAACAAAGAAGCTGAGGAAACAGATAGGGCTTCAGGGGTTTTTTTAGCATCAGCACTGGCTTAAATGCGTATCAAAACCTCTGACTTAACTACAGTCAATACAGACAAACTGAATCCTGTGAAAGCCTCTGCATCATTGAAGTCCCAATTAAGAACTCTTTGAGACCTCAGGTGGGAATTGTGCTGAGTATCATACCAGCTCTAGGTTGGATTTTTGCAAAGGCGGGTGCCTGGAGAATGGTGAAAAGACAGAATTGGCCCTGGCGGGCACATGGGACTTAAAAATCAAGCTAAAGTTTTAAATCACGCCTACTGAAAATGAAGAAAAGTTCTGCCCTGCAATGCTTTCCTGCATCTCCTGCAGACTTCAGCGGCAGGGTTGTGTGTGGATATCTCACGGTGATTTAACTTGACAGCAGTAAATCGCCCACAACATTTGTCATCTGCAAATATTTGAAAAATTCAGATGACAAAAATCAGCATCAGGAGATGCTATTAGAGACACTTAGAGAAAACAAAACTGACCCCCAAGCCTGTCATCGGTCCCCTTGCGGTTGGTATGGCCAGAATTACTAGGAGACTAGTATTATGATGAAGGGAAGGAGAAATAAATCCACCTTCCTAAGGAAATCTTCCCGGTTCTGTAAATTGTTGTCATCTTTTAGAGCATACGGTGTATGTAATTTTTTATTTCCTATCTTACTTGGCGTGAACCGGCAGAATTTACTAACTCAAGTTCTGCTCGGGACGATGCTAGGACAACCTAACAGCACTTGCTAGATCAACAGCCGGTCACAACCCTCCAAGTTCCTCCTTTTTTCCCATTTCCTAAACATTCTGATGCTTTTTGATGTGCACAGAGAGGAAAAACAAACTAAAAAAAAATCCCAATTTCTGATTTGATGTCTCTATCTTCTCTCCCATTCTAATGGGCACTGTTTCATTTATAGCTTATGTGATAGCGCTGCATGAAGACTGCGCTGCACGAGCCGAGGATGTTTGCATTACTTGCAAGTGCTAAAGCTACAAAGTATTTACTCAGATCTTTCCAAACCAGCCTGAACGAAATCTATCAGACATATTACATAAACGATAAACACTGCCCGTGCCCCACATATTTAAGTGAAATAAAAGCTTTGACCATGATATAAGGACGAAAGCTATGAATCCTTAGGGGCTAACAGTTTAATATTGAGTCCTATTGGAAAAATCAAATTTAGCTCGTACTACGTTTGGGGGTCTCTAAAATTTATTTTGACATAATTTTTAATAAGTGCTGATTTTGCGCTAGTAAAATCTCATACTCTAATGCTTCAGCCAAAAAGCATGATGACTGCGCTATGGGGACAACGCCTCCTGCTTCCAACTCTGGCCTATATGCACAAAGGTTTGTGGTATACAGCAAATACTCCAGAATTTCTGGAATAAGAGGAGGAAATTTCATATTCTGCTTTGAATGAAATAGTACCATTCAAATTTCTTAAAAATATTTCAAATATGGAAGCTGAGCAGTAAGCAGAATACAAATGGAATTCCAAATGCCTGAAAATTTCAGTAGTAACGTATTACTCCAATATTCTGTATGTCAAAGTGGTTTTCTGCATTAAGTTGTTCATACATCAATTGTACATGTCAATGAGCAGCCCTCAAAGATCAGGCCCTGAAACGGTTCTTCTTAAATCTTTCCTTAGAATCAATTGAAGAAGTAATAACCCATGTTTTCACAGATTCACCTTCACTAAAAATGGGAAAAAAACCCGACAGTATTTCAAACTTTCATGAGATCCCCAACATGTACTCTGTTTTACACAAATCTTTGTTAAAGGTGTAAAATTAAGAATGCAGTAGTCATTTCAGGCTGGTGACCTCTCTTTGCTTACCAGCACGTTGACAGTGCAGCTCATGCGGTTCTCCTTGTTCTCATCATGCATTATGGTCCTGTAGTCCAACAACCTCTCCATTAAGCGGACAACAAGTTTCACAAAAGTTTCTCCACTCTTAGCAAGGTATTTGTGTTTCCTGCAGTGCTCCAAGAGACTGAAAAAACAATTACATTTGCCTTGTTAATCACATGCAGAAAAAACCTTGACTCAGGTGCAATTTTAAATATTGTGCATCATTAACAGATTTTAATTCTTTCTGGGCTACAAAGTTCATTGTAGTCTAATTGCTCTCTCTCCTGACTTTACTGTGACATAAATCTTGCTGCTGATCAACACTTACATTTTGTCAAATAACACTTTGTACTGTTCATCTCCTCTGCCTCCTTCCACTTCATGATCCAGTTTCGTGATGATCTCATTTTCAAACTATAATTAAACAAAGCAAGCGTAAATAATCAGATGGCAAATATTTCACTTTATTACTGTAGCCTCAAAGGTTCACAGATTGGTTGGGTATCTCGGTGAGATGTTTAGCTGCTATTTTAAAGCTTGATTGACTTTAAGAGTTTGCAGTGCCTGGTATTAGACTATCCACGACGATCTCCTGCCCTACAAGGACTTTTTTTGTTGCAGAAATCATTGGTCATGTTGTTAAATGAAGTGTAAATATTTGCATTCCGAAAAAAAAAAAAAAGAGATTAATGACAAGAATGAGGGCAGGGAAAAAGAAGACACAAAGCCAGATGCAGAACATCCCCTGCAATAATGGGAATAGCAACAAAAGTAAAAGGTTGAAAGCTCTGTGAAAGAGGATATATAACACCTAAGGCTGGATAACTCAGCCAGATGCACACTCTAGAATCACTAACATCCTTTTTGAGTGTACAGATACTGACTCACAGTGGGGCACAATTCAATTAACAAATCTGTTAATAAGTCACTGCAGAGGGGAAGGAAGTTGTTTCAAACAACTTGAGAGTAATACTTTTATTTGGGCAGTAATAAAAGAATGCAAACTTAAGTGGGCATTAAAATATATTTTAAATGCAAACTGGATAATTCACCGCATTTTTAATGATTGCAAAGGGTTTCACCTGTTGCTGCTACATTCATTCCCTAGGGCCCAGGTTAGGAATGAATGCAACCAGTTAGTGGAGGAAGGATCACTCTAGGCCTGCTGCTATGTAATGAATTTTTCTAGTCACCTAATTTCTAGTTCTTCATTAAATAAGCACAGACATCCACACCATTAGTGACACAACCTACTGTCAAGTGACCTCAGCAGAAGAGCCCAGGTGAGAAGGGAGCCTGTGGCAGGGGCATGGGAGCCCATTAGTCAGAGTGGGAGTTTACTGACAGAACAGTTGCCTCTAGGTTTTTTCACCGTCACTGGCTTAAGCAGTCCCTAACTATTCCGAGGAGAAGCAAAGGGCCACCTGCACAAGAACAAAGCATACTAACATTTTGTAAATGTCAAGAGATGTACTTTGCATCTGCAGTTAATATTAACGGCATATAATGTACGAAGGAAAAAAGAATGGACTGTCTGTGACTTGATACCCTTCCAGACCGAGGACACACTTCCACAACCACCAGCCTCAGCAGCAGCCTACGGAGCCACTCTTGCACCTCTGCTCGAGCCACAAGCTTTCCTTCCCAGTGCTACACTCCCCACCTCTTAAGTCGTACCAGTAAGATAACAGCATTTCTTGTTTTTTATAAATGATTTCCACTGATCAAAATATCTACTTTAGTGACGACGGTATTAGCTCCCCTGTTACAGCCACCAAATGCTGCCCCATCAGCCGAGAGGCTCTCTCTAACTGGGGAAGGCAGGCTTTTGCTGAAAGCCTGTGAGCAAAATCAGACTTTTCTTTCACTGGGAACAACCGCAAGGAGGCAACAAGGACAACCTCAAAGAGCATTCACTGCATTAGAGGTTATGTGCTAAAGATGCAGCTGTGATCTACGCTGAAAGGCAAAAATCAAAATCTATGTACTAGGAAGACAAAAATCCCCGCAGAGAGCCCTGCCAGCGCAGCAGCCTCCGCCACGGGCCGGTAACAGGCCCCCAGGTAATGGGACCACCATTGGCCAGCAGGTGCCACGCGTGGCCACCCCACTGGTGTTGCTGCCCTGGCCACAGCATCACCGCTCAGCACAGGAACCAAGGGGTGGGGGGACAACAGGGGACAGGAATTTTCTACATGGTCAGCCCCATGGGGATGCTGGGGAAGACAAGTTGTTATCTCCAGCCAGCAGCAGGGCTCAGACTGGTTTAGCTAGGAAGAGAAACCGGATTTTTTTTAGTCCATGCTGTGAAATTCTGCTGGCGTATTTATTTCAGTGAGGAGTATGAGATCACCCTTGCCAATGGACTTATGTCATGATGGAACTCTGATGATAAGTGCTTTTCACCACCTTAATTTACATCACTTTGAGGAGGCGTAGTAGCTACGTCCACCACCGATCTCTTTCAGTAAACGTATGCTGCGTTTTAAGCTCTGCCCAGACAGTCCCACCTTGGCCACAAGAGGTTATCATAACCATAACACCTCCACCAGGTACCAAACAGACATGCCCTTAGTTCTGCCACAATACCTTGCTCCTGATAGAACTGCTGCATGCGCAGGGCAAGGTAAACCTGGGCAGAGCAAGAGAAAAGCCTGCAGCAAGTAAGGGCGAGGAGAAGCATCTCGGCCACTCCCACAGCAGTTGTGAACATACACATGCTGGCCAAGTTGAACCTGCGTATGAAATGTGGCCACGGACCGTAGAGATGTTCCCGCTTTGCTAAAAAAAAATCTTTTTTTTAGGGAGAAATACACATTGGTATGAAGGATTTGCTTGATAAATTGTGACAATGCCAAAATTCTCCTCTTTGTTAGGACAATGCAATCCCTGAACATCTTAACAGTCTGAACAGCAGTGATGTAAAAATCCTCAGTCAGATCCAGGACACTGTTTTTGTCTCTCTTTCCAAGTCTCCATGTTCTTCTCGGCAGTAACTGCAGTAATGTTCACATAATTTCCTACCTTCATGTGCAACCCCGGACATTTTGTCCTCTACATTTGAGTTGGGATATTTATTTTTACACACTACCTGGCAGCCCACCAGAATTCTGTTACAGCGGAAAAAAAATCTCTGCTCTAAGCTCAGTGACTACAAACCATCACAACGAGTAATAGCAGAAAAAGTCCTGCTCACCTACCACTCAGAGCAAATTCAGGATACAGTCTAACAACGTGGACAAGCCAATGGAACTGTGAGCTGCCAGGAAATGTCAGGAAACCCGAACTACAGATTGTATCATGCAGGAAGCGATAAAATTAACCAAGTCCCCAGACAACAGATATTCCATCTTAAAACAATCTTTTAAATTATGCATGACTGTTTTAAAGATGAAACCCCAAACCTCAGATTAAAACATTTCAAAGGTGCTCTTCTGTTCCCCAAATGATGCACAGAATCATAGAAACACTGACTGGAACAGACCTCGAAGGTCATTTCGTCCAACCTCCCAGGTGATGCAGGATTATTGCCAACACTAGATCAGGTCAACTGTGACTTGCTTAGCCAAGTACTGAATGTCTCCATGGATGAATGATTACACAGCCTCTCTGGATAATCTGTTCCACCCTCTCACTACTCTCCTTGTGAAGAAATGAATGAAAAGTGAAGTGAAGTAAGGTTTTCAATACAATGAATCCATTATTCAAAAAGTGACAGGAAAATGAGAAAAGGAAGAATAATGCAATCCACCCCCTCGAAGAAGCAAACACAAGCTGAAACACGTTCCCATAGTACAAGGACGTGTCACTGAAGCAACACAATGATGAAACAGAGAACTCACAAAATTCATGTTCTGTAATGAGACCAGAAAGAAATTGACTTTCTATACCAACGTGAAAAATGACACTTGCTGCCAGTATGAGCCCTTTAGGTGATATAATTTTTAGTAAGAGATTACTCAGACAAAGAAGAGCAACTACATCTGTCATACAGGATCTTGAGTAACTTCCTGATATCAATTTTACTTAAATTTCTGTAAATCTAGGCTTTGTTGGGCCATCTTCCTAATGGCCCTCTTGGGTTGAACAGAACTAGGTGTGTGGCATTTCTGGGGTTTTAAGGACTGTTAACAATATCTTTGCTCTTCAATCATTCTTGATACTTCTCAAGGAATCAATATGATGTTGATCATGCAAGCAAGATGACTAAACATTATTTAACATAGTTAAAATTCCTTCTGCGGTCTTTCCACAGGAGAACATTTCTTCAACACAAGTTGAGGTTTATGGAGCTATTGTCTTCCATGACGGGAGTAACAACGTGGCCCTGGAGTCGCACAAACTAATGGCTCTGGGACACTGCATTTGGCATCTATTGATAAAATCTCAATTTTTCATTTTCTTTTCTTTTTCTTTTTTTAAAATGCATAAAATAGCACGAAGTAGGCTGGCAGATATTGTGATGGAATTTACTCTCAAGTGAAGAAGCGCCAAATTTTCAATGTTTATGTTACAGCAGTGACACCTGCTGAGGCTCTTTCTGGAGGCTTAGCGGGTATATCTGGCACCATCAATGAGTTAGATTCATATGCTTCTGTTGACAGTGAAAGCTTCAGGGGTGATGTTAGGAAGATTGCAGGAAATTATTATCAACTTTTCCTTGCAGTTGATCAAGATCTCAGCTTCTCTTTAGGATGTATGTTTGAACTTGAGCAAAGAGTATATCCACTACTTCATCTGTCTGTTACAATCTCCCGTCTGGAGAAAATAAATCAATGTAAGCTATCTAGCGTCTTCAAGTGTCAGCTCAACTAATCACTTTTGGTTTTAGGTTTACCTAAAGTGTGGTCAGGCTATATTTTTAGCACTGACTGACAATTTAATCTAGCTGTAGATGAGGAGGACTTTCAATCCTCCAAGCTGCTATAAATTTGTTTTGATATGGGATAATAATGAATTTGCCATATAAAATTCAAGTGACAGATAACACCACTAGAAATTAGTCCTAATGCAGAAATAGCACACAAGTACTGTAAAACTTTGTTCAAAGGCTGCTATGAAAGTTGGTGGTAATTCCCAACAGTTTCATCTGTTCCCTTTCCGATTTTCCCACAGCATTCTGGTGGGCAAAGGGATCTGGCAGCCATTTAATATTAGGTGATTCTGGAGCTCTCTAGACTTACTGCATTACCTTTCCTCCTTGCTCTTCAGGTGGGGTGAGGGAGGAATACCGATATTCTCCAAAAGGCCAGAAATCAAGAAAAACTTACACATTTACATTTCAACCATAGTTAACTAAAAATGTTACTTATTGAAATTAATCCTTTGTGGGGGATGACTTATTTGAATTTGCACATTCAGTGGGATTACAGAGAAGAATCTGCAGCATCGGAGAAACACGGACAAGTCATTAACTTGTGTTCTGTCTGCAAATCTATAGCACAGGCAAAGGAAAGTTAACACAGTGCTCAGAAGTGGTAAAAAGACTCAATAAGGAACTATAGGTTCCAAAAGTCAAGAGAGATTCAGATAAACTAGGTACATCTAATTAAGGCAAATTAAATTAATTTGAAATTCATTGATAGCCAATGAGAAATTACACTGCAAATAAAAATGCTAGTATGACCATCTTGATGATACTGAGATCTACTGTTAAATGTTAGAAATTAATTAAAAGCATTCCTCTTTATTTCTTCTGGCCTTTACTCATTTCATTCTCTTCACAACAGAATGCTAGCTAGAGGTACTTTAGCTGCCCCCATAGTTTTATTTTAGAAATCATATGCATTATGCATTCATTTATTATGCATTTCTATATGATTTTGCGTTATGGATTCATTTATTATGCATTTCCATATGATTCTGCATTATGCATTCATTGCTTATGCATTTCTATATCATTCTTCTGTCTTCTCGGCTATGGTTCCATTATGCTAAGTGTCATTCCAATTTGCAGAAAACAGGAAAGATGCACTGTTGCATTTTGGCGGCTCTTTCCTCAGATCATTACTTTTACACAACTCCTTACTCTAACAGGGTAAGAACACATGCTGGAGCATGTGTGCTTATATCGCTGATGCTAACACAGCCAGACACTGATGATTCTCCTTAGTAATGCAGTTCAGTCTGAAATCTAGACATATGGGACTTCTAATTTCTTCTAGCTCACTACTGCAAAGTGGGGGGTACACCCTTCAGATTTTACTTTGAAGGACAAGGGTCCTGCCTTCCTTCCAACTTGATGACAAATGTAATTATGCTGGGGAAGACAGGCTGGGTAGTGCTTCTGACTCAATTCCTTTACCTTATTTTGTTAATAGTTTTTTTTGGCTCTTGAAGTAAGATACTTCTACTAATTAATTTGTACGAGACCAGTTAAAAGAAACCGTATTATGATGCAGTGCTGTGAGATAAGGAGAACCCACCCAACACCTCCCCCTGCCTCCTCCCGCTTCCTCCACGTTCCGTATTGGACCAGTTCCCGCACTGGCACATCTTTATAAACGGGTTCAACTCAAAACAAGCAGAACATCACATCAGCAATGACACAGGTCCAGAAAAGGTAAGTTAAAAGTTTTGGGTACACAAACTAACAGGAGTGCTCATAGGAAATGGAGCTAGAGCAAGTGACAGCTGGGAGGAACAGGCAGCAAAACCAGGAGGTCAGGGCTTTTTATGCTCTGAATTCCTCATTTCAGCTGAACGATTGTTTCATGGTGATCTTCCTCTCCTGCTGTCACCACGGGACCCATCACATTCACCTGACCACGTCTTGAACAATCAAACCAATTCTCTTTCATCGCTCCTGTGGCTCTGACATATTCCCTTTGATCTGGAGGGTTCGCTAGTAAAACAGGCAAAGGGAAAAAAAGCAGAGTGGAGAAGAAGGCATTTTCTTCTATAGGGAAGCTTCAGTCCCACACTGACTTTAGTATCAGATTCATGCTTTGAGGTACAGGCTACTTTGAAGCCTTATATAGGCTTCAAAGCACCTTAAGGGGAGAGGACAAAAATGGGCAACTCCAGCTTTTAATTCAGTCAGCCTTTAATTTAGTTCTGTAAAAACGAGAGGAATTTATCTTCTGTTTTTTTCTCAGGGCTATATATACTGGAAGAACAAAAAAACCCATTCTGTCTGTTACTGGTTTTACCAGGCGAACCAATTAATACTGAAATTAAAACCGCCATGGGGAAAGCTGTCTGTTTATAACACAAGCCATCACAGCATTGAAGTTCTGCAAAAAATTTAAATTCCTCCCCCACAAATCATGAGGTTTGTACATCTGCTGGAGAAGTGGAGCCAATCTAAACCCTTGTTGATGTGACTAATAAGGTTGGATAATTTGATTTCTGGCAGATTAGTTTAACAGCAGCCAACCATTCAATTTTGAAGTTCTCTCTGAAAGCAGTGCTGGACAATGATAATTGGTAGTTGCATACAGACAACGTAATGCAGTACATTACACCAACACATTAAATATGAAAGCTTGCCTAGGTACTGGTAATACTTAAACAAATGATTTTATATGTGTTTCTATCACTTAAACACAAAAGAGACAAAAAAGAAGAGCCGGGAAGCTACAGGCCAGGCAGGCCCACTTCAGTTCCTGAGGAAACCATGGAGCAAGCACTCATGGAAGCTATTTCCAGGTACACGAAGGGTGAGAAGGTGACTGGGAAAAGCCAATAAGGACTTACCAAGGGTAAATCATACCTGACCAACCTGACTGCCTTCTGTGATGAAACTATCTGCTCAGTGGATGAAGTGCAGTGGTTTTCTCGATCTTAGCAATGTGTTTGATGCAGTCTCCCAAATCATACTTGTTGACAAGTTGGTAAGATATGGACTGGACAGCCAGCCTACGAGGTGGGTGGAAAAAGTGGCTAAATTGCTGATCTCGAAGGGTGGTGGTTTAATGACTTTGACAGCCTGAAAGACAGCCAACAAGAAATTGCGTAATATTTAAGGAAGAGAAACTTAAAGTCCTGAACTTGGGATGGCACAGTTGCAAGCAGGAATACAAGATGCTCTGCTGGAAAGGACCTGGTGGAGAGCAAGTTGAACATGAAGAAGCAGTGTGCCCCTTCAGTGGGGGTAAAATGTGTCCTTGTTTGCACCAATGAGAATACAGCTAGAGGATCAACAGGATTATTCCACTTGTTGGGCCATGGCTGGAATACTGCATCCAGAGTTGGTTCCCCCAGCTCGAGCAAGACATTGACAACTGGACACAGGGTAATGGAGGGCCACCAAGATGAGCAGTGTTGGAGAACCTGGCCTGAAGAACGATCAAAGGAATTGGGTTTGTTCAGCCTAGAGAAAAGCAGGCTCAAGCCTTCCAAAACCTAAAAGGTGGTTATAGGTGAGATGGAGTTACTCTGTTTACAAGGGTGCACAGTGACAACAGAAGCAGCAACAGGCGCAAATTGATTCAGGGAACTTCCATCTGGATATAAGAAGAAAAGTCTTCAACATTGGAACAGGTCACCCAGAGAAGTGGTGAAACCTCCCTCACTGGATATTTTTAATACTGAGCTTCAGATGGCCCCAGATAACCCAATCTAAGGCCCAGTTTGGACCAGACTACTTCCAGAGGTCCCATCCAACCTAGACTTCTCTATAATTCTCTGCTTTTTACAAGCTGTGATCTTCATTCCCCAAAGACCAATCCGAGATACCCAGCAAACTATAACTACATTATCTGCAAAACTGTAAATGGACAGATTGATTATTCCCTGTTAGACATAACTGTTCAGTTCAAATGCACTGAAAAAAGGTTTACTACTGCTGCACCTGTCATATCAATGCTATGTCCATAAAGAAAGAAGCTATACTGACATGGGAAATATATGTTGAGTACCTACAATCCAAGACAGCTCTGACTTAAGCATGAAGCATTTTTCTTCTCAAAAGGCAAAAAGAATTTGTGTGAAATATTTAAGACATTCATTTATTAAAATCACCCAACTATTCCATACAAAGCTGGTTTCCTTCTGTCAAGAAAATATAGGGCCATAAATTTAGCTATAAAGTTACCCTCGGATTTTTCATGATCCATATAATTGTACAAATAAAAAATGACAAGCAACAAAAGAGAGCACCTGACAGGAAACTGTTTAAATGACATCCCAGTGAGCATTTCAATCTTTACAGTATCATCGGAGTCGAACGTAAGAAAGAATGATTATGCAGTAATTGGATGGATCTAAAATACAGTTCACCACCTTTCCACACACCATCCAGCACAAAACAAATCAAAGTAATAAAGCTGATGCCATTCCCTTGCTTGAGTCTCTCCACACAGATATTCATTTACTCTGGCTACAGATTTATTAAGAGCTGGTTATGAATAATAGTTCACAAAAAAAAATATGGAAAAGGTTAAGATTTTTCATCCAAGAAAGAAAACTGCCAATATAAAGGGAAAAAAGTAAACAACACAGGTCAAACTTTATTGCAAAATTCACAAGGTCATATCCTGAACTGACAGAAATTTCATAGTCTGAAGGACTTACATTGGCTTATACCATAACACTACCTGGCCTAATTAGTCTTATACTCAATCCATAATGCAAAGCTTCAAAGGAAAGACGGTCAAATGAATGATGTCAGGAAACTTTCTTTCACTCCACCTGTCTCTCAAAAGTTGATGCTATCAGGGTAAGAGCGTGTGTGCTTATTCAAGGACTTCCCTCAGCAAATAAAACAGAATAAAAATGCTACATTAGTATTTTAGATTTTGCAGTGCCTCTATAGCATGAAGAAACACTGACACTGACTGGACACCTTTTTTTTCCTCTTCAAAATCCGTAAAATGGTAAAGAGTATCAAAATTATAAGACACTAGAGATGATAATTTCTTACAGGCTATAGTTTCTTTTGCCACATTATCAGACATCCTTTATGTCCAATTTAACTCAGAAGCAGATTCCTTTTCTGAGTCACAGTGAAAATGTAAGACATCTGTCTTTGCTTTCTTTTTGTATCATAGCGAAAGGTTTCATTTACTGCATGCAAATTTATCCTTCAATAAGAATTTTAAACTGACAGATGAAAACTCTATAGCTACTCAAGAGTTATAGAAAATAAGCAAATCCATAACTATATTATTCTTTCAAAAAATAAGAAGTAACAAAAATTCTTACGTTCTGTCAAGGAACAATTAAATCTTTCTTACAAACTTTAAATATCTGTAGCTTACTGCTTACCATCTGGAAGCTTCTAGTAAAATGAAATTCACACTGCATCATATCAAAGAAGATTGGGATTGTAGCTTTCCGAAGTTCGGTTTCAGGGATAAGCGTCATTTCTAAGATAGGTCCCACCATTTCTGGGATGAACTTGATTTTATGCTGACCTTTAAGAGAAAAGATGCATTTCAGAGTTAATGAACAGCCACTGACTTTGGTGGAAGATTACTGTTATAAAAACTGTATCAATAAATTCCCATAAAGCATAAGAAAGTATTTTTCAAGATCTGACTCTACTGGAACATGTGTTATTATTTATGCCACAAGAGGGGAAGTATGTGGTATGTATAAACCCAAATCAACGAGAGTTGTTGAATCAGTAGTCAGACTGGAACTTGCCACATTTTCCAAGAAGAACCCATATTTGCACACTCATATTAAGTTGTAATTTTTTTTTAAATACAACTTACGGTTGGCAGAGAAGGATGCTAAAAGGCACATCACTTGTATTAACTTATTTAGACTTCTGTATCTTCCGCAGCGTACAAAATGTTCTCTGTGTCACTCTATCAAAGTGTCACCATGAGTGCACGCTTACACAGCCTCGAGACATGAAACTACATCTCACTAAGCCGACAATATGTCTTCTTTCTTCGAGAGCTGATCTGACTGGCAAACTTTATTTCACATTTATCTTCCCAAGAGAAAACTGCAACTCCCCCAACCCTCCTTGCTATGCTCTCCGCACATGGAACAGAAATTAAACCTTAACAGGAACATGGCACCTAATAAATACTGGACTAGTTAAAAACATCTAGTTACTGTTCATATTATTAGCTAAAGTGTAGAGAATGCAGACTATATGTTCTGCAAATTCTCTGTTCAACAACTCCATGGAAAGATGCTGGTGTAGAGCAGTGTAGCACAGCACTGGACAACTCCAGGCAGAGGACTTCAGGGCAGCAGTTTAGAAAATACGAATACATTCCCCTCTCGGCAACAGGCTGGGATTCATTTGAACCTCACTACACAACTGGTGACATTTCTCACAAATGCAATGGGAATAGACGTATACAACCAGGCTCTGTTTATGCGTAACAACCATACACTGTTTATGCATCCACTGCTGTGGTTCAGACCAGACTTCTTCAGAGCGGAGCTAATTTAATGAGCCCTCAGCTTCCTCCATTTTAAGGCTCTTGTTTCCCATGGCAGTTATCCGTGGTATATGGCAGCAAGCGATTTTAACTTGTTTATATTCCGCTGCACTACACCAGTTCGGCAGTAACCGTGGAAGTCTTTAATTAGCAGTATCACATTTGACCAGAACTAAAATAAATCTCAACAAACATAATCAAGAAGAAATCCTTTACTAACAAAACACGCTACTTTTTTTAACTGATATAATTTAAGTTACTTGATTTGGCAAACTTCAGAATCCTATTAGCATTAGCAATCCTATTAGAGCAAATTAATACTCAACTAAAACTGCTACTTTGTATGATGCTGCAATGCTAGTTGTGGATGAGGAATATCAAGTGAGAGGCATAAAGCTTTCCTCTGTCTCTCTTACCAGTATTATTACATTCGGCCTCTCAGGTGACAGTTTTCTTGTATTATGCCTGAAAAGTGTCAGAGTCAATATTTCAGAAAACAAATAACAGTGACAAAAGTTATTCATCAGCCACAAATTCAACGTCACGAAGTTCTTTGAGTGCCACAGTGGGTTTTTCCATTGCTTCAAGCACAGGGATTCCCTCAGAAAAGTAACTAACATCTTTTGAACTTTAGACATGAAAAATGGCAAATTCACAAAAGAAGATGTTTTGTTAAATCTTTGATCCCCTTTCCTCTTCTCTGGGGCCATATAAACTTCTTGCTCAAGAAGGGACTCACTGAAGAGCTGATCTGATGACAAAGGCACGGAGAGCCACAGACCTCACCTCCCAAGGTGCTCACCAGCACCTCCAGCAAGGTGAACAGGAGCCAAAGGCAGCCGCAGGACTTAGAATCACAGAATCATAGAATCGTTTAGGTTGGAAAAGACCTTTAAGATCATCGAGTCCAACCGTCAGCCCCACACCACCATGCCCACTAAACCATGTCCTGAAGTGCCACATCTATGTGTTTTGTGAGCACCTCCAGGGATGGTGACTCAACCACTTCCCTGGGCAGCCTGTTCCAATGCCTGACAACCCTTTGAGCAAAGAAATTTTTCCTAATATCCAACCTAAACCTCCCCTGGTGCAACTTGAGCCTATTTCCTCTCGTTCTATCACCAGCCACCTGACAGAAGAGACCAGCACCCCCCTCACTACAACCTCCTGTCAGGTAGTTGGAGAGGGCGATAAGGTCTCCCCTCAGCCTCCTTTTCTCCAGGCTAAACAACCCCACTTCCCTCAGCCGCTCCTCATCAGACTTGTGCTCCAGGCCCCTCACCAGCTCCGTTGCCCTTCTCTGGACACGCTCCAGCACCTCCATGTCTTTCCTGGAGTGAGGGGCCCAAAACTGAACACGGGACTCAAGGTGCGGCCTCACCAGTGCCGAGTACAGGGGGACGATCACTGCCCTGCTCCTGCTGGCCACACTGTTTCTGATACAGGCCAGGATGCCATTGGCCTTCTTGGCCACCTGGACTTGCTCCCAACCTCGCAGGATCTGGCTGGCAGCAGCCAGCCCCACCACCCTGAAGCCGTACCGCACGCACTCAGCCTTCTTGCCATTCACCGACTGCATTTATTAGTAGTGCTGCCTTGCAGGTAATCAGCAACAGAGTTTTTAAACAAAGAGGACAAAGAGCTTCTCTGAATATGAAATTCAGAAGGACTTTGGGGGGGATAGAAAGGTGCAAGTTATTAGCAGAAAATATTAAAATCACTTATACATTGTACTGCGAAAAAATCCCTCATCTGGTGGTTGAAACCCACCTAGCTCTTCACATCATCTGGAGGGTCCGTGGGTGGCTCTCCCCAGAGTTTATGGAGCTCAGCTGGAGAGAAAAACAAGGGGAACGACCTGCCGTGGTTGCACAGCCGGCCGCTGCCTGCTTTGGATGCAAAGCACTTGCCCAGCAGCATGGCTACCTGCAGGCAGGAGCGGGGGCCAGCAGCAAGCACGGGAAGGCAGAGCAGCTCCAATTAAAACATTAAGCCATCTTGATTGGTTTTCTTCATCAAGCATGCACGAGGAGTGACATGGAGAAAGGGTTTGTCCACCAAGTGGGCGATAGGGGAGAGGGTTGAGTGGCGTCCTTCTGACACTATGACACACATCGGTGATGCAACGATGCACACGCACGTGTTTGCTACGATGATGTGATCCAGTGCGATGTTGTGCCACAAAAGAAAGCATGAGAGCAAAACACAAACGGAAACAATCTTCTTCTGGCACTCCAGAGCATCTATCCCAGCTGCCTGTCACAGGCAGCACTTTCTGATAAACAACCCAACAATGAATTCGCCTTTTTTTTTCCCGGGAGTGTGAGAACTCCCACGCAGAGACTGAAAATGTGACAAGTCTGGAAGAAAATTGAGGATTCTCTGCTGAAAACCGAATTGTGCAGCTGCTTTAAGAACCACATGCAAAAAAAGTAACCTTTCAAACATCCGAAAACTTCCCCTTGCAGTGGCTTCTGCCTTGCAATGAGACATACTCCTACAAACTGCTCACAACAGAAACAGACCTTAGTACACGAACTAAACCCAAGGTGCTTTCTTTATTGGATTATGTGTGATTTTCCTTTCCCAGGTTCTTCTAATTTATATTTGGGCCTCAAAAAGCCCTGAATAATTTGCTAGCAACCTCACCTCTCACTTGGGTCAGCTCTGAACTTGCATGACTAATTCAGAGAGTATTATCTGTAATGACTTCTATTTATGTAACACTCGAAGTTCAAATCTATTTTAAACCCCGGCTTTACCTCCGACGACATTAACATTAACGTCTCTGTCAAGACACCTTTTCTGACATAAAGCACTTGGAGGGAAGGGCCAGGCCAGTGGGCAGCTCGCTGGAGGACAGGCCAGCAGCAACAACCATTTCACTTCATCTTCAGGAATTTTACTTTTCCAGCTCTCTCTAGCTGGTTCAGATGCCAACAATAAAAGCAATGTTTTCTGAGCTGGCTTTCCTTGACCAACTTTACCACAAGGACGCTATTTTAAACGTCATTACAATTTCTTTAACATGTAACTGTTGAAACCATTAACCATTGAAAACTGGTACACGTGACCTAGTGTCAAATGGTGTTTTGTATACACTAAATTGCATCACATAATGCTTTTAAGCACGTGTTGTTTGAGTCCCTACATTTTCAAGACAGAGGCCATGGCTTGCTTTATGCTCCTCTGATACCTACTGCCTCAAGAAGGTCCTAGGAGCCCCAGTTCCAACAAAACAGTGACTCAAAATAATACGTTATTTTAAAGTTCAGGTTGTGAGATGGAAGGAAAAAAGCCTATAAAGACTAATATACACTGGTTTTGGTGCACGCAAGAAAATAAAAGCCTTGCATTGCTTTCAGAAAGGCAATGCAGCGGGGGCTCTGCACGCTGGGACTAGGCTCTTCGAAGCCATCCTCATTGCTGCTGCATCAGAGCACTCAAATCTAAAGCCTTCATGATCAAATCTAACAGGGTATCAAACAGGACAGCTACAACCAGGATTTAAATAGAAAATCTGTCAGGCTGTATCTCTCATACGCAGTTCCCTGTTCAAAACAAAAATCTTATTCCTAAATTACAGGTATTGAAAGTGTGTGCACACAGTTAGCTAGTGTTGCTCTCTACTATACATGCTTTTTTTTCCTGCTTATAAAGGTAGGAAGGTATGAATATTGCAGCCACCACTGCATCAGAAACACACTGCATTACAACTAGAGGACTGTCTTGTTCCCGATGGGGGAGTTTTAACACAGCAGGCATTATATGTTAATCATGGTATTTATGAACAAAAAGTGATGAGACAACATACTGCTTTTTGAGGCTTATCCATACCCTTTAATACATAAATCAAAAGTCAGGGTTGTTTGGCTTCATCATATCTTATGCACAATGGCATAGTCATAAAAATTATATGCTCGAGCATATGCAACAATTACAGCTTTTCACTTCTGTTTTGTTTCTGAGCACACACATTAATAATTTGACTAATGTAGTGCAACTTCTAACTGCACTGGTAAGTCAGAATTCTTTCTTAACTGATGCTGGGACATACATGAGATTGGTGAAGAGCCAGAAGTTAAACACGATCAGCATGGACTATCTGTATTACAAAGAAGAGGAGAAAAAGCAAGCTGCTCATTATGAGAAGTACAAAGGCTGCCTTGGATCGGGGTCCTGCCTCCCGTTTACCTTTCTCTTGCAGCTTTTGTTGGGAAGCACAGCAATTTAACGACTCCCTCAACATGTGAGATTTTGGCATTAATGATCCCAGCCACTTACAGAATCACAGATGTTAAGAGCCAGACGAGGTCATGGAGTCATTTACCTGGATAATCTCGGTTTATAAAAACTCTATTAAAAATAACAGGCTTTCATGACAGCACAGAAAGAAATATTGAAGAAAACAGCACCCCTCATGCCCATCGATTCACAAAACTCCAGGGGAAATTATTATCATCTCCCTGTTAATGATGAAAAACTGAACCCTAGAGCAACTAAATAACTTGTCCAAGAGCAAGCAGG
This sequence comes from Pandion haliaetus, assembly GCA_013401275.1. NCBI lineage: Eukaryota > Metazoa > Chordata > Aves > Accipitriformes > Pandionidae > Pandion > Pandion haliaetus. The sequence goes on along the minus strand of VYZV01029492.1, from coordinate 152,904 downwards.
CAGTGCCAGCAGCAGTAGCAAAAAGCACAATGCACTCCACAGTCCCCAGCCAGAATAAAATAACCTAATGTAAGAACAGCCAGATGTATAACTACGTATGCAAACTCTTCTACTTTCAGTCCAGTAAATTCTGGGGAGAGTTTAAGAATCCAAAGATGCTAGAAAAATAAGTAAAGATAACAGATGAATACAGGACTGTAAGCCTGGAACAGGGGAGGATCTGACTAATTACTAACAAAGAGGCTGCTAGTGTCCTGACTTGGATGACCCACCATTAGGCACCACACTGATTTTATTATCTGTCTGTCAAGTCACGTATCAGGTGCGTACTATGCTTTAATCTGCTCTCCAGACACTTAATTCATGAAAGATGCTTGTAATAAAAAGTGAACTCAGCTGCTCTCAGAAGCCTTTTCTCATCATTCCAGCAGAGCGGATGCAAACTCTGTGATACCAAATACTTATGAGCCCTTGCATTACCTTCTCTTATATATGCTGATTTTTTTCAAGTTTCAGCAACAACAGTTCAGCTAGAGATATAAGTGAAGTGGCAAATGCATTTATTTCTGATTATTTAAGGAACTTTTGATAAAACTCAGAAGAGCTGAAGTGTCTCTGCTGTTAAGCTCAGGAAAATGAAATCTGGCAGATGAGTACACTCAGGTCACAGTAAATACTCAGTTTCCCATGAAATTCAATCCCCCTATAGCAAAATTATACCCACAGAATAGCACAGATTTGAGATAGTCAGGTATGCCTAATTTACCTATGAACTCCAGGGATGTCCAAGTTCCCATTCTTTCCTAATCTTCCGGAGTCATTCTGATACAGCCAACAAGACTGAAAATCAGACTTTAAGCAGAATTTCCAGGCTAAGTTACTGATAACCCTTGGACGTGTTCATTTTGCTACAGTCCCAGTTACTGCATCCACGTCTATGTGTATGTATATATCTGTGTATACATATATTTGAGTATATATATATTTTTAAGGAGAACAAAACCCCATTCAACAGGCATCACCATAACTGTTTCTTTTTATTTAGCATGAGGTTGAATATCATGAAAAAACAGAAGATACGTAAACATTGACTACAGTTATGTATCTACCCAGACAGCAAAATAAGCGTGCAGAGGCGGCTTTATTTCTTAAATCACCTGCTTTTTAAATGCCTTCTGGAAGCCTACCATTATTTCAAGAGAAAGCATTTTCAGCATTTCATCTCTTGTTTATACAAACACTGAGTGAAAGCATTAGGCAACAGGCGCTCAGGCTACTTACCCAGATTATACCACATATCCCTGATTTCAAAACCAATCTGCCTTCTCATATCACCGTACCTTAAAAAGGAAAACAAATCCACCATTAAAAAAAAAACAAAACAAACTAATACCAATAAGCAGAAACATCTCATTTCAAAATGAAATCTGATCAGCATTCAAAAATATCTGAAATTACAGAGCAGGTTCTCCAAATTCAACCAACACAGTAACACCGCACAGCCTCCCCTCACCAGCTCAGCGATGCGGCCGCAAACACTGAACATTGCCCAATGTCCCTTTTACAAGGGAGTGAGACACAGCGGCTGCCTGACACGTCCAGGCTACCCCAAACACCTCAGCCACGCAGCCACCAGCTTCTGTTCCTTGCCTCGCTGTTACTTGCTCTCCCTCAAAGACCCTAAATTTCCATTTCTGCAGCAATAGTTACCAATGGGAGAACACGCACTCGATATTCACCTGTGCAAAACCTCTCTTTGCCGTATTTTCAGATTACCTAACCGTCCTTTGGGACACATGGGTGGTTACAGAGATGAATTGTGAGCATTTCTATTTTTCAAATGGGAATGGCTGGAGGAAGCATAACAGAGAGCTCCATAGCCTAAGGCTGTATTTTATCTTTACACACTCTCCTAGCATAGCATTGTCCTAGAAAATTCAACAAGGAACATCTTGTGACATCTTGCACCTTGATGCGCAAAATCAGAAAGAGTAGGTTTCTATGTTCTGACGGGATTTTGTGTCCTGCCCGGGTTAGACCAGAAGCGAGTGGTCCCAGGCAGTTAAGGAGCCAGGGCAGAGGTGGGAGTCCAGCCTTCAGCATCGCTGCTAAACCTGCCTGCGCTCTGCTGCAACACTGGTGGCACCAATGCCTCCCATCTCCCATCAGGATTCTTTTTATATTCCACTCCCTCTCCACATTAAGACCAGGAAAGCTTAAAGAATGGAAAACATCCTGTTGCCTTCATTAATGACGGGATCAGAACCGTAATGAGCTCCAAGAATGTATTTGCTACACAGAATATTTGTATGTTAAAGATCATTACTTAAATAACAGGATGAGCAAAATGGTAATACCTGGCAACTTGTGGGATTTCTGTGGGATAACAGTGAGATACCCTGTCATTAATATCGATTAGAGAGATTCTTCTGCATCATTAAGAATCAGTTATTACCTAATGCTTAAATGCAATGTTTAGTAAAAACTACAAATTACGATACTTAAGTTTTAATTCTTAAATATTTGACATATTAATTGACATATATACTTAAAAAGATGGGTGACTGTGATATTGAATTAACTGATTAATTATATCCCTTTGGCACAGAACTGGTAGTGGTTTCACACAGCAATAAAAGTTAGTGCTTCCACACCACACATTTATTGCATCTTGAAGATTTTACGGTCTTGATTTCTATCTCTAAAACATGGTTAAACTGAAAATAACAACTTGTAAAATCATTATAAACAGAGATTTACAATTTAGCAAACTTCATTAAGTAACCACTTCAAATGACTTGATCTATTTACTTATATTAGCACTGAGAAATGTCTGCTGATTTCTTGAATTTCTTCAGCAAGATATACTGCTCAGTTTAATATAAAAATCACTTGAAGAAAATTTCTAAGGTTCCTGTCCTCACAAAGAGGGAATATCAGTCCACAAACATATCTGACAGTAATTTCCAGTCCAATTACAGCTCAGCTGTTGTTTTTTTGTTCAGGTCAGGAGCCTGATCTGAACTAAAATGCTCACGTAGGCGCACACCAACGTGGGACAGTGAGAGCAAGGGGAGAGACTGACAGCAGCCATGGCTTTGATCCCTCTGCTTGCTAATTGACTGGAGTGCTTTGCCTTTTTAAGTATCCCTTACAAACTTAATTCCAAAAGAGAATTTGCATCATTGGTCCCATCTTGTACAAAACCAATTTATTCCATAAATTCTAAATCTAATGAAATAAAATTTACCTGGCTCTACAAAACCATCTTGATTTCTTTTTGCAAACATATTAACTATAAGCCTATTTATTATATTTATAGCACAAGTGCAAAAATCTGAGCTCTGCTTTTCCACTGAACTTGTAAATATTCCTGTTTCATCAAGGAAGCCCCATGAGTCGCAGGTACATACATTACATTGTACAGTGCTTAAAAATTCTGTTTCAACGCTCAGGTAAAGCCCAGCTTCCAAAGGAAGCTCCTCAAAACTCACGATGGAGTGGATGAGTTTGAAGGGCAAAACTTTGCTGCCAAAAAAAAAAAAGGGATGGGACATAGAGCCCTGTCTTTTCTGGTCAAAGCCTGCAACCCACACAGTTAAAGCAAAGAGCCTTTTAAGATTGCATCTCACTGCAGCATATAATATATAGAATATATATTATACATATAGGGAGTCTGAGCTGTGCTTGCTCAGGGAATCAGCTTTGAAACTCCCCATTTTTGTTGTGCATTAACTGCACTAACCTGATTGACTACGGGAACAAACTGGTTTTGCAGGTGCTCTTTACAAATATTAAGACACAGAAAGGGAATCCACATACGGTGTTTGAAAACATGTAACTGGCTTTTTTCAGTGCTCAGTGTTCAGATAATTAACGATGAGGTCCACTACATTGGAACCCCAATGAAATTTAGGAGAAATACATACATTAGACAAAATATTCATGCTCCAGTCTTACTTCCAGTCTTTTTTCTTTTGACAGGCTTCATTTGCTGTGGGACTCTGAATAGCAATCGGGTAGTTCAAGCTCCCTGTTCGGAGGTAGGCAATGTAATCCCTTTTAACCAGGAAAGCATACAAGACTGCAGTTATACAAACCCATTCTTCAGGGATATCGCGGTGAAACTGGCTGTAGTTACAAAAATTCACTCTAAAAGGCCGTTAGGGATTAAGCAATAAAGAGTGCATGTAAAATGAGATTAGAATAAGCACAAAGCTAAAGTGATTTAAAAATTCAGTTTTATAATATGTTAATACTTCTGAAAAGTCTTGACTTTATGAACATCCTGCAGTATAAAATACTGTCTTCATCAGTAATGAATCATGTAATTTAGATCTTGATTCAAGGGTAGAAACACATGCAATACTTGATTCATGTTTTTAAAACCAACCTTTCATTATACCATGATTGCATCTCAATTTGAATGGATTTAGCTAAGAAATTAAACTAAAATTATGTTAATAGACCTCAAGTTCTTGTCCATGATTTAGATGACGAATAGGACTTACTTGTTAAGTATCTTTGCTCTTTTAGCACTTGAAAAATTCTCCAGTTGTAAAGACTCTTGTGTGAGAAAAGCAACAGCCAGGTGGAAGTAGTTGTTCCAAAGCTGAAAGCCCCCAAAATGACAAGAACAGATACCATTAATTCTCTGAAATGTTTTTCTACACACCTACAAAACCTCCTAGAAGTATCTAAATTATGCACATAAATATTTAAAGGCAAAAATAACAGACACCACAGAGGTGGTGTTTCTTGATATAGTCTTAGTACACCCCCTCGTTGTGTTTACACTTCCGTGAAACATCTCCCATCTATAAATCCTAATCGATTGCATTTCGATGATTCAAGTAAAATTAAATGTGAACATATAAATAGGAAAAAAAAAAGGATCCTGAGCACGTGACCTAAACCAGCACGTTTCTCATCAGAGGGTCACTCAGACGCTGTGTCTGAGGCTCCACATTTGAGGCAACGATTCTGCTAAAGCACCTGCTGCACAAAGCGGGAGGACACCCCTTTTTGCTGTTGCTGAAGGAAAGGAGGAGTTTTCTATGATGTTCTGGGTACGACTTGGTGCTCTTCTAGGACAAGACCCACAAGACACGAATGTATTGTATATACCTGCTGAGCCTGAAATGACTTAACTAGGCTAACTGGTCACCTGGGGCTCACGATGACACATACATACACCAAAATCACAGGTTTAAGGCAGAAATTTATTACAACATTAACAATAGTCTCCAAGACACTGGTGTGTTTTTCTTACCTGTAACTCAAAGTTGGCTTGATCAAGAAATTTTTTGTTTAGCATATCTGCATACTGATTAATTGCTCGCAGGAAGACTCTGAAAGATCAAGAGAAAATTACATAATTACACACTCTTCTGTGGTGTCTTTGTACACTTGGCATCCCGATTAGCCAAAATCTGAGTCTGTCTGGAAAGTGAAATTTGTAGCTGTCACTTGAAAAGCAGTGTGATCTCACCACAGTTAAGTATACAGAATTATATGCAGATGTTCTCAAAATTTATCAAGTAAATTAGCAGATACAGAAACACAAGGAATGTTTTGGATAAAATCACTTGTCTTTAAAATAACTCCTGATAATCAAGAGAGCATTAAAAATTCAGTTTATTAGAAAAAACTATATGTATTTTTAAAGTTACAGCACCATAGTGTTGCATCTATCCTAGACCCGCAACTGGCTGTATTTTAACTTGCAGGTCAAGCCAAACATGTTTTTAAACACGAGGCAAACGCTATTTTACTTATGGCACAATAACACATAAAAATGCTGTTGAAGGACAATCTTCAAAACACTGTTCACTGTTCTACTTCTAAAACGTTAATTTAGTACCTGGTGTAGTTTATTGCTTTTCTAAAAAGGATGCTTCTTAAACTGCAGTAGGAGTTGGCTTGACAAGCTTTAAAAATAAAGCCAAATGGTATGGTACAAGTAGGTCACTACATATTCATGGCGCTGAAAAGTAAACATATTATTCTTTGGTACCCTAATCTCCATTTTCAAAATAAACATTAGATCCCTCCTGAAAACTTTAAATTTATGCTATGAAACTGCCAGCTAATGGCCAGGGAAATGAGCTTGTCTTTTGAGCAGACTGTGGTAGAGATTTATATCTCCTGAAAGTACCAACAACGATAAAGACCACTCATGACACGTATTACTTCCCTCCTCCCCCCAGTAGCAATCTTTAAAAAGAGAGTTCACTATCGAATTCAAATAACAAAGTTTATCTTTCCACAGGCTGACAGACAAGTATCAGAATTATTTAAAACAAACCAGAAGAGGCAGTTAGAAAGGTCTTCTACTGAATTTAAGGTGCCTAGTGATCTGTCCGGGGGAAAAAAAAAAAAAAAAATTAGCTAAATGTTTGGTAACCCAAGAGAAAAGAAGCCTCCAGATAGCACACGGGCATCAGGATGCTAAGAGAGATTATTTATGTATACTAAATGAATAAAATAAGGCAAAAATTTTGACACCACTGGGATGTATCTGTAATCTAAAGTCCGATCAGCCCCACAGTAGTGTAATGGAGGAGAAGAAAAGTATCCAAATGTGAAAATAAAAATTAGATTTATAAGAGAAAATACAAAAGAAAATTTAAAAGATGAAAGAATACACAAATTATAAATGGATATATAAAAATTAAATTCATACATATATGTAGGTATACACTCATCCATACATTTTACAATATTACTCTTTATAGCTAAGATGTCATAGGCATCTTTGCATTTGCTCCAGCATACGCAGGGGTGCATTTCAGGAACAGCACTCCTGTGCATTATTCACCAGTACCTTTGTCAGTGTGTATATTTGGAAACAACTTCATGAAGAGGTTTTTTAAATGAGATGAAATAAGCATACAGAAGAATACACTGCAGATATACGCATTTTAGATCTATGACTCAAGTACTGAGCTGTAGCATATACTAAGATTGAAACTGAAGTTATCCATGTAATCAGACTATCAACAGCTTGATATGTAGACTTATACCCTGTTTTGTTTTGCGGTTTTAAAGGCTGATAATGCTATGAGATTCCTAAGTCTTCCTAGAAGAATTAGTAATTTAACATAGTAGGAAGGGCCATCTAATGCTCCTTACCTTACAAAGTTAAAATCGGTTCCAATACAGGAAGGATTATGCCTACAATTTAATTATGTTGCCTCAAGACATCACTGTAATGTATTCAATCTGCTCCATCTAATTAAGCTTTGGAACAATCTCATTACTTTATATACCATTATTTTTCTTTAAATTGTAACTCTCATTTTTCCCCTATATTAATTCTAGTCAATACCAATAAAGAACAAATAATGCAGAATCTACTGTACATTGCAACTGCAAAAGGACCACAGCACAGCACATCTGTTAAACTGTAGTTGTAATTAAACAACTTCATCCTCTCACAGCCCGTGTGCTACCCTTGAGGAAGGTAGGTATTCCTTCCAACTTTCTACAGAAAAACATCAAAAGAAGAGATGCAGAGATTTAAGTGCTAATTTCTGAATAATTCAAATGCCATTTTGATTTAATTTGATGATGCACTCAATCCTTCCATTACTGGATAAAATACGTCCCAACGTATGTCAGTAAAGACAGTCCAGTTCTTGTCCCAGTGAAAGTCAACAGAACAATATTTTAATTGTAATGGTATATCTTCAGTTGCAAATCAAATTAAGTCAATGAGGATTTTGTGCCTGTTTCGAACAGTACCGAAAGGATCGCTGGAAATATTGACAGTCCCTTTACTACAATGTGGGGTCAGTCAAAATATGACTATTCCAGATCATGGTACTCCAAAGTGAAACATGATTGGCACAGTACAATAACAGTAAGATCCATCCTGAATAATGCAGATTTAACTGAGGAAAAGGGAAATTATGAAATGGATTGATCAGCAATCAATTTAGGTACTACAACCTCCTGGCACAACTGAGGTCACTAGAAAGACCCTGTCGTGGCTAAGCTCACAGTGCTTTCTAGTATCTCCTAGGATCTCCAGTGCCAAGAGAAAACAGCAAAATTATGACAATTTTTATCTAATGAAGTTAATTTTAAGAATATTAAAATATTGGCAATAAGAAGTAGCAAGTTGTATAACATACTGGGGCAACAAGAGTAGAGAGATTTCATCACAGTACTCCACCTTGGTGTAAAGCTTTATTATTACAGGGCCCAGCAAGGAAAGGCTGGATTTAGATAAATGCAGTTTTCTATCAGGCTGAGATCACTGACTACCACTCTGTGTACTACTGACTACCTTGTCTCTCTTACATAGCCACATAAGAGCGAGAGGTGTCAGCTGAGAAAAAAGGTAAGTATTTCTACCTGGAGTATTCAACACCATGCTCTGAACGAGCTGCAATTCAGTGAAAAAGAATCCGAAGAAATAACAACAGACACAGGGCTGCAGGGCAAAAGTAAGACGGTTAGGCTGGCATCGTTCCACCATTTTGGTACAACACTCAGTTGTATGGTTAATCACAGAAAGAATACTACCCTGAAGAGATCATTTGGATAGAAAAAAATTTTGCTTGATTAATTCTTGGCTATAATCTATGAAATGACATGTTTTCACCTGTGAAGTTTGCTGCAACTCATGAATCTAAAAATGATTCAGGTTTACGCCCAAATAAAATTCAAAAGAGGAAGCAGAAAGATTTTGTGAATCATTCCAGGTGTTAGTTCAATCCTCTTCCTTCACCAAAGCAGGTACTGACAATTAACAGTAACTTGATTGTCAAAGTTAGAGAAACTGAAAAAAACTGAGGGAAATGTGCTCTTCAGAATAGGCAGAATTAAACCAAATGCATCAGTTCTGAACTGAAGAATAAGCGGGCTGCTGCTAACACACGTAAGGATGAAAGGTGTACTTGGACATCACTGGGCCAACAGAAAAGTAATCAAAACTATCTCCTCTGCTCAGATGGAGAACATCAATCCGCAGTGGTACATCTTATCTTGCTGTAATTAATAATGAAGATTAGCTTCCAGTTGCATGTGCATAAAAAGAAGTGCCTTTTCTGAAGTTCGGTTTCGATTAACAAAAGAATACATTATCTATGTCAGGAAGAGCCACAAAAGTTAAACCTTGAAAAAGAGAGAAGTTCAGAGACTGGAACCGATCATCATGTACTCTGCTGCAAAACCGAGAATGTCACACACAGCAACAGAATCTAAAGCTAACATATTGGAAAAGATTTGTTAGACAAAAGACTTTATCAACCCAATTAAAAGAAGGAAATTAACATTTCCTATGATGTGATCGGAATAGAAGGAATATGATTACAGAAGGAAGTCACTTCAGGATATGTGGAAGGAAGAACGACCGTTGCTAGAGGGCATAAGTATCTACCAAATAACAAAATTAACGTCCCGGACAGATGAGGTTTATGCGTGCTGAGCCCCCGGGGATGAGTATTGCTGGGGATGGCTCCCAAACACATCAGCAGCTTTCTGTTGTCTCTTCTGTTGTAGCTGGGTCCTTTGAGGTAGAGAATGTCCTCTTATTCTGTGTTCAGATAGCTTCCATCACGGTGAGGTGTTACACCATCATCAGGATTTCTTGGTATTTTATCCCCATTTACGTATTTCCTGATAAGACACCTTTATCAGTTCTCCAACCAGAAAGAATAATGAATTGCACAAACATGCAGTGGAAGGCTGCAAAAGTGTTAGTCAGATGGTGGGCAAGTAAAACAGCTGAGCATCAACGTGCCACCATGGTGCAAAATGCTCAGCCAGGGTTGCATTAGGGTAAGGGTCCACTGTGAGACATGAAATATTTCTTCTTATCTACTTAGCCCTGGCAAGGCCTTGGCTGGAGTATTGTTCAGTTGAAGTCACCGTGCTTCAAGAGTGACACAAAAATACGGCAGAGCGCTCAGATGAGGGAAGCAAGGGGACAGGAGATACAGACAGCCATGGCACAGGTTAGACATTAGGAAATACTTTGTGATGCTAAGGACGGGCCATCAAGAGCAGAAATCCCACCAAAACCCTACCAAACCAAAAAAAACAGGTTAAGCAAACACCTGTGATCTGGTCAGGTATCATTCACCTCGTCCTGCCTTGGGCAAAAGGACAGATTCGTACTAATTTCTTCAGTAACTTCTCCCCATTTATGGCTCTCAATCCAGATTCAGTAAATCAATTAATATGCTGCTGATTCAAGCCATGAACTAACTTCAATTGCAACTACTGAGCTCTGTGTATTTTTACTGTCATTGATTACTAATCACTTCCAATAGACCCATAAGTGGTTAATTGGTTTCTGAATGCATGTTTAGAGATTGCTCCACCAAGTACTGCAAAAATTAATGGTTCAATTCTGTCATGTTACCCTTGCAGAGAGGCCTTTTTCCTACAAACAACCTCACTGAATTCAGGAGGCTGTTGTTATGTATGAAATCTAGACTTCAGCTGGCAATAATAAATGAAGAAGGGACAAAGGGATTCAATTTATAAGTGTAACAGTCAGTAGTCAGTGTGCCAAACAACTCTTTTTTTTTTTTTTTTTTTTTTCCCCTCTTTCTCAGGTACAGTCGGTTTTTCTTCCTCCATTCTCTCTTATAATTAGACAAGTGCCCTGATTTGTTTGTTCACTCATGTTTAAAAATATTCTATGCTCCATTTTCTTTCATTCAGCTTCTCACATCATTGGAAACTATTTGCAAAAGCTAAAGGAGCCGAGGAAAGCTGGAAGCCACACGATGCTCAAGACACCTCTCTCATCTGTAACACACACACACACAAATCAAACTGCCCCTGCAAAAAGATTTTTCTGGAGAAATAAACTAGAGAGAGGTATTCCAAAAGCAGAAACACTTCACAGTATATTCCATTTATTTAGTTAGCTCTGGTACCCACGGATTCAGATTTACACTATAAGCACTTATGCAAAATACTTATGATTGGAAAATATGAAACAATACAAGCTACAAATGTACTCCCCAGTATTTATCCTTAAGCAAACATCAAAAAAGAACGAAAGAATGAACAAATGACTTCCCTAACGATAGAAAAATTATCTAAAGAATATACAGATACAGCTTAAAATAATTTAGGTTTAGCTGATAATTCAATAAAAGAGAGGGAATTTGGAGTAAGGTTATAAAAGGCACTATTATGATGTCATTTCAGTTAATTTAGATGGAAGGATAATGAATGCTTTATTACAGCTGATCAGCCTTCCTGCACATCATCATGCTTTCCATGCTTGAGCTTTTGCTTCTCTGGGAGACAAATTTACTGTGCATATACGAGACAGACTACTCTTATCTTGTCAGACTGCGTATGAAACAACAGACCTAGACCTTGAAATCCCAATGCAAAACCCAAACCTGAACAAATGCTCACTAAAGCATGAATAGCAAAGCCTTCTTTTAAACAGCAATCACTTCTAATGTCTTCAAATTCTTTCTCAATGCCTGTGTTGCAAAGCACAGTTAAGTTTTAAACAACTTTTTTACTTACACACAAATTGAAACTTGTAGTTTAATACACTCCTATAACCACTTCTCTATTGGCATTGCATGCGTTATGGTGATTGTCCAATTTTAAACCTGGAACATAGAGAATACGTAGTGACCTCACACGCATATTTTCTACGAGTCAAATGAAAGTCAAAATCGTTAAAATGAGTGAGCATGAAGGTATCTGCCCTCCTTGCATCTCCTCCCTAATTTTCTCCCTTCCCAAATACTCTCTCTCTTTTTCTTTTCTAGTGATGTTATTACTGTTCACCCATCTTCACACCTCCAGACCTGACAACTGCCCAACCCAAATAAAGGTTTCCAAAATCCTTCTAATTTTACACTTCTGTATATGATACTTCTCTGTCCAGTCCCCCTCTCAATACATACATACATAAATAAATAAATAAATAAAAAGAATTCCTTGTAATATTCTCTAATTCATCAGGCTAAAGAGCAGTCAAATCTATGAAAAAAAAAAAAAAGAAAAAAAGAAAAAAAGAAAAAAAGAAAAAAACAAAAAAACAAACCAGAAAAAACCCTTGATCATTTGCTTTCTTTGAATTACAGTTCCTGGGCTGACTATCTAATGGCACAGAGTAATCCCAGTGAAGACTTGCTACTGAATACTTACATTAGCATAATACTCTCGTAATGTCTACTCCACACCAGCACAGGTGCACCATCTCACTTTATTAACCTATTTTCTAATAAATATTTCAGAAACAGTTTTAGCATATTATCTGTAATCACTGACACCTCTTTCCTAATTTATATTCTGTGCCATGTGTCCTCTAAAACAATGGGGACAGCTGAATCAAAAATAACTGCAAGTTACAAAATTCTGAAGGACAAACTTGTGGTCTGACTACCAAATAACAGGTACCGTATAACAGGCACAATGTATTATTTTTCAAAACCGCCTTCGCAATACAGCTATCTTGTACCTTAAAATCAAACTGACAGAACAACCCCGTTGGAATAGACAGGCAAGAGTGCCACACCACCAGACAATCAAATGACCAATGTTTACAGAAATAAACTATATTAAGAAAGATTTGGATTTATATTCCATTCAAATATCCTTGCAGACGTACCCTGCTGATGCACGGTCCACATCAGACACCTGTTAAAAGTGATGGGACTTGCCGGCAAGAAAGGCATCCTTAGCATGGGGACAGCACCAATGCAAAGCTCAGCCTGAAGCACAGCTGTCTGTTTAATAGACTTGGCATAGAGTCAGAGGAGCACAGAGATGTTGAGGTTGGAAGGTGCCTCTGGAGGTCTCTGGTCAAACTGGAGCAGGCTGCACAGGGCTGTGTCCAGTTGGGCTTTGGGGATCTCCAAGGGTAGAGACAACCTCCTTGGACAACCTGTGGCAGGGTGTGACTGCCCTCACTCTCCTCCTTTCTCAACTACTTGTCTGAAGTCTAGGCTGTGGTTTCTTGATGACTTTCAGAGTGCACAAAAGAAGAAGCTTTAGACTGCTATACTCTTTTTCAAAAGCACCAGTAAACTTCGTCTCCTGAAATTTTATCTAAGATGTAACTCCAGCCATCGATATAACGTCGTGTACTAAATTTCACCTAGGGAATTTTATGACAAAATAATAAAAGCTTGGAAATAATGTTTTCTAATGGAAACGCTAGAAGACAATTTGATTTAGGAGTTTTTAGCTAAGGCTACAATACCGGGAAAGTAGCATCTATTGCAAGTGGACAGCATTAGTGTTCCTCTAACCCAAAAGTTAATATTCTAAAGAAAGACGACTTACTGAATTCAAAGACTGTTTCTTTTATGGTAGTTGGCAAAAACTTGCAATAGATCTCGTAATTTAAAACAAATGTAATTTGTTGTAGTGCTGCTGGAAGAAATCTCTGCAATCAGGTTAGCTATTAAACAAGCAGTTTTCATTATAATGTGCCGCTCAATAAAATGCAAAAAGTCTTTGCTATGGTACACACATCATCACCTTATCCTTGGTGGGTTTATTGGCTAAAAAACATCCCTTCCAAGCAAGTATGCAACCACAGAGGACAGCTTTGTCGGCCCTCAGATGACCGAAGCCCGCTGGCTGGGGCTGGTGGATCTCTCCCCAGACTTCAACACCCAGATCTTCCACCAGCCTGATGCTTTCATGGGCCAACAGCTGCTGTGGGTGCAAATAGATGCTGAACCAAGCTCTGCCTTTCCAAACCGAGAAGGAAGATGGCTTTCCTCATTCCCCCTCCATGCAAGATGCCCGCAGGTCACTAACAACGCAAGAGTGGAGTCTCTTGAAAGATGTCACCTTAGTTCTTATTTTGACTTGATCTTACATGATTTGCAGTGGTAAAAATCAATAAAGCAGAAGATGTTTTTCCCTATCGCACTGCTTTTTAAAGAAGCATTCAGTCTGGAAAGAGAGATAATTAAAAAAAGAGAAGAAAGTCATGGGAAGCACGGGAAAGGATGTTGCAGGTAAATTTTCCTGCAAAGCGTGAAAGTTCTGACTGAATTTGGCCAAAAGTTTTCAAATACTTGACAGCAGCTCACAGTTTACAGCATGGGAACCTCCCTCATTTTCTGCTGACAGCACTGTCCTCTGTAACTTACCCATTTCCATGGATACCTAGATGTGAATACAGATTAAGGCTACTTTAGGTAATTATGGATAAATCAATAGAATCGATTCCCTACATTTCAAATTCTTTGGCATTTTCATTATTCTTGCAATCAATTGGTAAGACAATTGCAGCTGGCTAAACAAATGTCATAATGTTGCTTGAAAAAGAATCTCAATTTTTCCTGTGGGTATTTAATTACTTTGATAAAGTCCATCACAGAATACTAATGAGGAAAAAGAAAGTCATCTGCAGACAAAGAAGGTGTCCAAAGGTTAGTTTAACACCTCTTCAGTGCTGCTGGGGTCATAAATCAGGTGTGCTTAGCAACTCAATTTGCTGGAGAGCTCTCTTCCCTTTGTCGATCACCCAAAATGTAAAGTTCATCGTGATGCCTGATGGCAGAAAGTTTCCATGGGAGCTGAAAAGAATTTGGCTTTCAGTCCTATGCCTTACTATTACTTTTATTGTCTAACTACCAAGAATCACAAACAGAGACACTGTCCAGAAGAGCTGAGCTTTCACAAAATTGGGATCCACCTCCCCAACAAGCACACACAAGAAGTGACTCCCTGGGAAGAGGTTACAAGGCAATTTCTTGTAATAGATGAGAACGAAAAACCACAGCAGCTGCTCTGCTTTGCTGTTCCATGGATGCTTATGTGGCTGACAGCTTTGTGAAGGGATCACTAATGCTGGTAAAGTAAAAAAAACCTTACTGGAGCTTTAGGTAAGCCTGCATTTGATCCAAAGTGTGGCTCTCAGATATTAAAGTGACACAAAATGTTTTAAGAAGGCAGCGGGGTATGTCAAGGAGAGAGTGAAGCGAGACGAAAACAGCGCTCGTCTTCTATACAGACTATTGCTTGCCTAACCCAGCTATTAACCTTTGGACAAGATCAGTGGTTTGCTATTCTTTTAATTTCTCTTTCAGGCTCCTGTCTGATACTGGTTGTAGCAATGAGACAGGACTGGAATAAATGCTTCAATATGATGCTTCAGTACCTGCCTGTAACAGCAATCCTCCCAGCACAATGCCCATCAGGAGTCCATCCCTTCCACTGTTGTTAGCAGGTTTTTTGGCTCCCGTGGAAAGTATTAATGTATTCTGCATGCAAGGAATTGCACAGGGAAACAGTCACAGATGATACAGCACAAAAATCAGGCTTGCAGGGCAGATAATAACAGTATAACATTTATAATGGTTTGTTGTTGGTTTTTGTTTTGGTTTTGTTTTTTTCCTGTTCGAGTACATCCCTTATTTTGGGGAAGCCCAGAAACACCAATTAACTCCAACTGCCTTCAGCATTCATTTCATCCTTACTAGGCATGTACCTTCTCCAATTTAGAAGGGCTAAGTAACACTGCAGGTAAAAATGAACTGTCTCATAAGAAACCGCAATGGAACTGAACAATGAAACCCATTTTGGTTCACTCTTTTAATAAGCCTCGCACACGCCAGCAGAACTGCAGGGCAGCAGAGGAACAGTTCCGACACTGCAAACAGATCAATTTCCAGCCTTTAAGCAGGTATCTCCTGCATCAAAACAACGTGCTCTTGTGCAAGGTGCCTGCAGTGTGCAGACTTCGGATGTGTTCAAGCCTAGGGAGCATCCAGTGCTTGCTCTGACATGCCAATCCTCCCTGGAATTTTACAGCTGGTAATTAGTTTCCGCCCGGTAAAGTCAAAGCCTCAGAGGCAAAAGCAATCGAGGTCACAAAAAAATGACCAAGTGTGTCAATGGGACAACGTTTTTGCTAAAAAACTTTTTGTATTAAATAAGTTGTCAACTAGAATTGCAGATGTATATATGCCACTGATACGAACACACGATTGTTTATGAGTACAACCAAACATGTCTTTCATTTTGTTAAGAAGCTTAACCAATTTTTCCAGACATCTAGACCTGAATATGTTAAGCTCCATTCCCTGACTGTCAAACACGGGCAACACACAGAAAGCAGGATCTGCTCCACCTCCGGAGGACGTAGGCAAGCAGCCGATACAACCCACACCCTGCCCCAGCCTCCCCATGGATGAAGACGATTAAAGCTGGGAAGCACCACTAAAGCACACCCATTTTCTAGGGAAGGCTGAGCATCTCTATACAGTTATATGACAAATACGGGCTTCAGAAGCTTTGCAGCTGGATCCTCCAGAATGAAATCTGGTTCTCTGCAATTTCTTTTATGCAATACTTTAATTTCACTCTCTCTGTTAATCCTGTGGAAGCTCTTTAAGCTACTAAAATATGCTACACTGATAAAGTAGTTTTAAAACTACAGGAAGCTATCTGGCTTTTGAAATACAAATAGTAGCTTGGAAACCCTCTTCTTAGTGCACTGTAAGACTAAAATTTTATTTCTGACAGCTGAGTTTGTAAGACAGTGTAATAACCTAAAAGTACGTCTGCCATACATTGAATCCTCACCTTTGCTAAGGCAGAGCCGTTTAAAAGTGCGCTTTAACGTGAAAGACCAATAAACACATCCCCAATACTAAGGCAGGTCTATTTACTTTGTCTGAAAAGCAGCACTTTGAATTTGGAAATCACCCTAATTTGGAAAACCTCCTGAGTCCAGCAGTATCACTGGACACCAGCAAACTGGAGCGTCATAAATCCCACAGTGAAGATGGTGTGATGCACTGTGCAGCAGCGCCAGCGCGGTTAAATCAGACACCGGGCTGTGCTGCAAATGTATTCCTGAGCCTCGCAAGGACAAGACACCCAGCCAATCACTTCACAAAAATCAATGCCACCGGACCGATTTTCCTGGACTGGGTCAAAGTATAGTTGGGCAAAAGGCCCGTGTAACATTTATGCACCATTTATGCTCCTTTTACGTTTTTCTCTGGCCTCAATTACACATTTTGGCTATCTCCAGGAAGATAATTTACAATGCCAACGGCAGTGAAAGCCAGCAGCTTCTCTATGAGTAGACTGTAATTATTTTATGGGCTCATATGGGCAACAGAAACTAAGCAGGGAAAAACCCAGACTAGCCCCAATGCTAGGAGGTTTTCCCACCCAGAAAAAAACCAAACAAAATGTTCACGTTGATGTCTTTCTAACCAATGGCTGTGTATATAGTAACATCTAAAGCCTTATCTAACATCTGATCTTATACAGCGTAATATTATGTATGAAAGAGTATGTTACTTTGCCACTGAAATGTTACCAGATTGGAAAGAGCTGAATTCCCTGCTGACTGAGCCCCCGCTGAGCTTTCGGGGCCGATGACCCGCACCCCACGGCTCCGAACCCCGATAGCCGCGATCCAGGAGGGCAGGCCACGAGCTACGTGCTTTCCCTGCAGCTCCTCACAACGGCATGCGTGGGCATGCAACAGGGGGTTTTTTATCCAAAGTCCCTCAAGGACTTTATGGCTTTTAAGTTTACTTGTGACTGTAGGAACGCAAGTTTCTAATTCAGAAACGATCTCAACTACTCAGAATCTCAAGCTTTTATTTTTTTTTTTCCCATTATGTTAACTTTTCTCATATATCCAAAATTTTCATTTAAAATGCTGGTTTTAATAAAACAATGAGTCTGGAAGGTAGAGTCTGATAACAGAAGTTTTAAGGGAAACCATTAATGCAATCACTGGAAGGAAAGAGTTGAGCAGAAGCTGAACGCAGTTGGAAGGTATAGAGACAGCATATCCAAGTTTTAATATATATGAACGGGTGGTTTGTTTGCCTGCTGTAAAGTCCCAAATACCAAGGAGCAAAATTATTTTATTTATAGCGCTGAAAAATGCAAACTCAAATAACATCTCTTTAGTGACCTGTCATCTAAAAAGTTTCTAGAGGAACACAAGACTTTTAAGCCTCATCATGCTAGGACGTCTGTATTACAGAGCCACGCTAAGCCAATACACAATTCCCTTCAATTTTCCTTCATCCCTCCATTGCACTGAGGTTTAAGCAATAACGTACACGAGAGGTTGTAGAGCACTGACTTGAGGTCCGTGACAGGGTCACGGAACATTCAAGACTCGCAGCAATTATAGGTAATGAGTGTAGGATGGGCTGAGACTATCAAGACGCAGACAGATCCTGTGAGGATGAAGCCTTGGTTGGAAGCAGCTGGATTTTCCTGACTCCCAGTAATGAAGCTGCTGCTACAACATGGCGTAAGCGCCAGCACCAGTAAGCTAGGAGTGAGTGATCTGAGTGGGATGCAGGGACTAACTACAGGAGCCTTTCGATGGAGAGAGGGATGCTGGCATTGCAGTGATTCATGAAGGGCAGGGAAAATACTGCTTTTAGAACGGATGTTGATACTCACACAGGTAGGTAAGACTTGCCAGCATTTTCAAGTCCATCTGTGGCAGACATTATGGAAAGTCTGGCAACAGCAAGAAGCTATATAGGCCAACACTGAACAACCAGAGACTTTATCAAAGGTTTATATAAGGTAAAAAGCACAGTTCCCTGGATTTTTTCCATGTGCTAGCAGACAAATTAAAAGCAGAATGGCATGCACAGGTTGTTCAGATTTTACGTCATTTCAGCTTTAACGTCAGCAATACCCAAACTGTGATTGCTGAAAACGGATATCTGAAGGATACTCAAAGTGGCTGCAAGCAGCGTAGAAAACGATGATACAATTTATAGTGGTTTCAAGCAAAAGCTTTAGCATTACAGCATCAGCACAGAACCCTGCAAAAAGGGGTTGCTTTTAATCACACCGATAGGCCAGAGAGATTTGAGAATCACTGTTGAAGAATTAGGGGATGTTAAAATTGAATGTGTGTGCTATTTTAGCTCTCCTCAGTTCTTCCAGGTTTTCAGTAGGAAACAGTATTCTAAAAGAAAACACATAACAAGTGTTTTATAAATTATAGCAAAAATAAATTCTTTTTTTTTTTGTCCAAAACCGCCAACTGAGATAAGTTTTTTTCCCCCCATACTTTAAGAGTATTTTCCTTTTTTCTCTAGCTTTATTGGAAAGGATAGCCTCCCCCACTTGCTATTTAGGTTGGGTAATATAAATTTTACTGGGGGAAATAGTGAAAGGGGTTTTATTATCTTTCTTTTTAGCTATATCTACCTTAATATTTAATCTGCTATATTGCAATTGCAGAATTCTCACTGTATGCAAACTTAAAAGTTAGACACTTCCTAAACCCCATGCATAGTACGTAAAAGTGCAAATGAGCCTTGCAAACTGTGATTTAGTTCAATACGTAAGATAGCATTAGATGATGATACCACTCAAATGCTCTTCCTGTAATGGGGAATGTATTAATTTATGTCACTCAAATTCACAATTCATGACAAAATTATATTTTTATTCTCAAGGCACCATTAAATGTTTAAGAGCCAAATGCCACTAAAAAGGGACAAATACAGACTTCTGCAGGGCCCTCCTGTGACTCTAACTCTTCAAGCATTGACATTTTAATCAGAAATTACTTAATTTACTTTAGTAAAGTTACTCACTCACAACTGGGGCCAGAAACGCTGTTCAGAGCCTCTCACCTCTCATGGAATGAGCAAACATAACTAATCCGCTCTTAGTCAACAAGCTGTGCTACAAGCCCTCGTTACACAGTCTCATTAAAAATACTTCCATTAAAAATACCAAGTTACAGCCCAGATACAAATAAGTGTTATTTTCTCTGTGCCACAGTAGGATAATTTAATTGTACAGAAACACAAAGACGGAAGAACAAACAACTCGTGGTCCAAATTAACCTTACACGTATTATTTCTGCAAGACACTATCTTAATTGCAATTACGCATTCAGAGACCAGCACAACACTTTGTTCTTAATTTGTATGTAGTACAATGAATGGGTTTTAAATTAGTCAAAAAAGTAAATATTAGTCTGCAACAGATCATAATTACTGGATGATCATAGCTGTATAAATTAACTTCTGCTAAGAAGTTTTCAGTTACAGCAAACAGGGTTTTTTTTGAAGTTGCTTTGCACAGCACAGTAAGTTGGGGTGTCACTTTCCTTCTTTAAAAATTACTTAAAAACACATTTACAGGGACAGGTCCAGACAAAACCAGCTCTGGAAATCGTAAGAACATTTTAGCCTGTTGCTTTGTCTAAATTAATGTGAACTGCAATGGGAACAGCACTGGGCTAACTATATGGTTTCTGACCTACTACACCTGCCCACATTACTGTATTCGGTGTGATAAGGATGGAGGGCAGTGCAAATCAACAGGGACGGGTGACTCCAGAACAGTGAATAAAAAATCATTGGTAATTTCACTGAACATCCTGCCCTGAAGGTACAGGGAAGGGTAACTCATCATGCAAGGGTAGATTAATAAGCACAGGGAGACAATAAATAAAGATGTTGAGCAAAATAAAAAAAAAGTTTCTATGTGAGGAAGTAACAGTTACTTGGAGAAAACACACCTTTTTTTTAATATGAATACACAAAGATCGAACAGAATGGAGACCTCTGCTTTGCAAGACAACTGTATAAACCAACAATCCCAATGATAACCTCAAGACATTGCCAGCCCCACAGCACGTGCCCCGACGCGGGGCTTCAGCACTGCATGGAGCGAGGGAAATGCGTAGCAAAGTTCAATATAGGGGGGAGGCCCCAGCAAGCAAGGGAAGACAACTGGCTGATCTGGAACTAACAGGGTGTTGAATCCCTTTGAAATATCCAACCTTTTGTACCAATCACATTTTGCACATCAGAAGATGCTACTAAGAAGCAAATGACTTTCCATCTTAAAAGTCCTGCCCCATATGCTGTGCAAGTCCAATTTTTTACTTTCCTACTCAATAAAGGCAATGTGCCCTCAGGTGAAACCTGCAAATCACAAAACCAAGCACAATTGGTGTTAATCTTGGAATAGGAAAATGGTGGTATGATGATGTATAAATGAAAGACAAGGTTTTAGTATTTTATCTTTTGTTCAGTGCTAGAAAAGAAAAAAATTCATTCTTCTGGAACTGCAAAGGCAGTCTTTGCTGCTGCCTCTGACAGTAACAGAAACCTAATTTTCTCATTCTTTAAGAAGTCTCACCACCCAAAAGAGTATGATCGATCAGGGTGAGAAGCAAACCTGTGCTTCCCTACCTCCTCACCAGCTGAATTCAGTATTTTCTCCTTTTATGTGAAGAGCAGTCAATAGGCACGTCACTGCCCACATACTGACACATGAGTATGCAACTTGGCAGGAGGAGGGCAGGGACATACATGCGTGAAAGTCCTCATTGAAGGGGAATACGGTCAAAAACCTGGTGGACCTGGGCTGAGAATTTTATGGGTGCTGGCAGGCCAGTGCAAGGACTCTGCTGATGGCCCCTTCGTTTCTGTGGGACTCCCAGGGAAGGTCCGACAGTCCGTTTGGTTTGGCAGATTTCAAAGCCAGTAGTCTATACTCGGCTCCTCCGATGGGACAACAAAAATAATGTCTTCCCAACAGCATTTGGGGTGTCCTTTCTGAAGGCAAACACGGGATGAAAGCCCTGAACATCACTGGTGGTTTGTAATTACATTTTTTGACTTGAGGGACAGCTCTTGCACTGCATTTCACAGAATCTTTATCTAAACTAAAAATAACAGCAATAAAAGGCAAAGCTGAAAGAAAAGTGGGGTGAGAAGAAGAAAAGATCATCTCTCCCCCACATTCCTCCTCCCAGCCTCTGCAGCTAAAGCTGCTCGCTCCAGACAATCTGCTCTGCTGCTAACAAAGTGTGTTGTTATCAACCCATGTTTCTAAGCATACTAAGCATTCTAAGCATAGGTTTTAAGCATAGTTTTAAAAACAGTAAGGAAATGGAGATCAAGACCACTGCTCTTATTAGCTGAAGTGAACTCAGCAGGATTATTATTTGTAAAACTATCAAGTGCCTTGTCTGATTTTGCGTTCCACATTTAGCTAGTGTGTAGCAGGCAACCTCCCATATAAGCAACTCCAGTTTTAAACAACAGATTTAAACTCCTAAAAATCTGAAACTGTGGGAAAATGTCTACGGTAGCTCCCTACGACTTCTCCTGGGGAAGAAGTGCTATCAGAAGAAATAAAACCCTAAACTTAAGCCCCCTCCCCAGACGATGGGATACCCCAAACAACACAGCAGCTTGAGAGCTGCCCTTCTACCTGCCAGCTCGTCCCCTGTACCACTGCATGCACCAAAGGAGACATGTAAGGAGGGCATGTTATGGCACAGTAAATGTTTTTTCTAAAAAATCCAGATAATACATGTGGGAAGTAATCACATCAGAGTTCCGCCTGTCTCGAATAGACAGTTTTACATCATCCTTGTATTCCTGCGTGCATGCACGGTATGCCTCTCTGCAAGAAACCGTATCAAACCTCGAAAACCAGCTTTCCAGTCACAGAGATTGACTTGGATAAAAGAAACTGAAGAAGCCTGACTATATAACATTTATTTCATATTAATTTTCTGCCATCCAGCTACAGCAGTTCATTTTTCCCTCTGAATGGGATCTAATAAGACCTAATAGGTGATAAATCAGTTTCCTGGTTTAGGGCATTAAGAAACTGCAGTGATATGTTCTGCTAGACCAGTAAGGTCTACAGCACTCTGTTCCACAACAAGCGGGGCATTAAATAGTCTTAAATCATCAGGCTGTCCCTTTCTCAGCTATATGACCACTCCTGCGACTTTGGAATTTCAGAATGAGAAATCATTCTTTATGGCAAAATCTGTAGCTGCAAGCAAAGCAATTTAAAAAGCACTTTAGGAGAGCAGTTCCTACATACTGCTTCTGTTACAAATTACTTTGCTTCAGCATTTACAAAATATGCAGTTTAAATAATACAAATGGGTTATCAAATTATCATGATGTAAACAGATAGAAAAGTTGTTTCCTATCAACAAATCCATTATAAACTAACAACAAAACAGGATTATTTACTCAGCATCTATTCATTCCTGCTAATTTGGCACAGTATTGTTAGAACTGAAGCTTTACATGCAACACACTCCAATTCTTGGGATAATTCAATAATGCAATACATGTTGCCTGATCCATCTTTTTATACGAGAAAGGTGAAATAAACGTACGTGCTAACATTGCAATCATTATTCAGCTCTCGTATGTCAAAGTCTATCTATCTCAATTACGAGTAATATCAGTTTTACAGAAAGTTTTGATGTGGCTGACGTTTATTATCCTCGGGTCTATAACCAATACTCCAAAGGCTTTATGTTCTAAGTTCAAAGCTGAAGAAGGGTGTAAAGAAGGAGTCTTCTTACAGATTCAGCTATGCAAATGTAAGAGGCTCCCGTCCCTTACCTTCTCGCTACCCCTGCTGCTGGAGCTTAACTGCCCTTGCAGCTCGTACAGCAAAGTGGTTCACGACAGCGCTCTCTCATCCACATCAGTCAAAATCAACCAGGTTAACCCAGTTTATTTAAGCCACACAAACCCATCCTAGCTCTTTTTGCCTGAAGCCAGTGGGCGAATGGTTACACAAGGTGTCGTTTTGCAGCAATATTCTGGAAGTGATAACCTCCAGCATAAAGACGGGAATCGGGAGGGACCATCTAGGTTAAACTTCACAAAAGTGCCTACCTCTATGGGTTGTCCAGGGTGAACACTTGTCTACAGCTACGTTGACCTTAAAAACTAAGTACTACGTTGCCCTTCCTTATTTTTGTATAAAATTTCGAATAATTTTTCCACTTACGCACCCAAGATGTGAACTGTGCTATCTCAACTAAAGGTCTGGGTTAATATTCACATGGAAAATGTACTAGTTATTGAAATAGAGGAGAACATTTCATGTGAAAATAATGTATAAGTTCTGTTCTTCACTGCTGGTTGTTCCCTGCATGAGCACAGGCGAATTACTTAATTCCTCTATGAATCAACTTGAACATCTGTAAGGTCAACATAATGCAGACGATCTTCCCCAGATGCTCTGAGATTCTTACAAAAATAATTCAAATTAATATTATTGTTGCTACATACAACCGTCACTATAAATCTTAATTTATAGCTAACAAAGCATCTTTGACAACGGCACCCCTTTAAGGAAAGCACAGCTAAACAAGTTAGTAAAGTTTAATTTACTCACAATGCCCAACTGTTTGACTAACAAATCCAAAATATGATTTCTCAGATTAAAATTTAAGAACAACAGTATATGTATGTAATTGCACATAAGATTAAATTGGGCCCATTTGCCAAAGACATTTGTGTTGTAATTATCTCAAAAAAATATTTTAAGTTAATTGTATTTAAGCCAAAAGTACCTTTAAATTGTATTCAAGCCAAAAGTATCTTTAAATCAAATACTCAGATAGATAAGTAAATGGATTGTGAATGGAAGGTCAAAAGTATATCTAAGTTCCAACATCACATTAAAAAATATAATACATGTTTTACTATGATAAACTAGGTACCATAATAAAATGCTATTGAAGAGAGGTCATTAGCACATTTTAGACTAGTATTTATAGAAGATGGAAAACAACATATGGTATTCCTGACAAATAAATCACTGATTTTGTTGAACTTTAGGCTGGCACAAGAATTAGATAAACAACAGGTTTGATTTTACACCACAGCTAACTCACAGCACTCTGCCACGGCTTGGGAATCAGTTCAAAGACTAAAAGAAAGTAAAATTTGAAGGTAAATTAAAATAATCCCAATTGCATCCTTATTAATATCAACAAATATTGTAGTGGTGTTTATTTTCACACCACTTGCTAAGACTACACAACGCAGCAAAACCCAGTACGATGATATGATACCTCGAAAGAGATGCTTTGATACGTTACCACGTTCCCCGCTGTTCTCCCGCGTGCTCGAGGATGGGAAGTGATTCTAAACCTCTTAAGGAAACATCTCTAATTCTCCTTGGCAAGTCCTCAAAGCAGGCTGTAAACCAGCACCCCTTCTCCAATGTACTGTCATGGCGCATCCCCTTGCAACAGTGCCTGGGCCTAAAGGCCATCATCTGTCTGTACAATTTATGCACATTATTTTGAAGCCTCTGTCTATTAGAGCCTTCAGCGCTTTCAGAAATGAGCTGCACTGCATTTAAAATGTAGGCTGCTTTCTTGACGTAGCCATGGCTTCACTGCTGGCATTCCGCTTACGCCTGGATTATAAATTCCTGATCTTGCTGTCTTGGAATACCTGAATTTTGACATTAAATCTGTCATTTTCTTGCATTAGCCATAATTCAGGCTCAAAAATGGACTGAGGGAGCCCAAAATATGGGCTAAAATTCAACACCTTCACAAATCTTACGTCCTTCTTAACCCATTGAATTTGCATGGCAGAATATGCTTCCTTTAGTAGTTCTCCTGCATTCCTATTGGCTTCCTTGCCCACCCTCAAGCAAGGCCCCTGAAAATGGGCTGAGTTACATACACGCATACATTTTTGCAGAGCTAAGCAGGTTTTGCTAGTTGGTTGCTCGGGGTTTTTTTTTAAACTTTTTCACTGGAACTTAGTGCTGCTTTTTAAATCTCTTTACTTTCCCATCAATACAACCCACCAAAATTTAGCTACAAAAGAAGAATTTACACCAAGTTACTGATGTAAAAGAGAAAAAAAATAGAAATTATTCACTCACACCATCTTAGGATCATAGAATGGTTTGGGTTGGAAGGGACCTTAAAGACCACCTAGTTCCAACCCCCTGCCATGGGCAGGGACACCTTCCACTAGACCAGGTTGCTCAAAGCCCCATCCAACCTGGCCTCGAACACTGCCAGGGATGGGGCAGCCACAGCCTCTCTGGGCAACCTGCTCCAGTACCTCACCATTCTTATTATGTATTTGCTAAATTAGTTTCAAATAAGGTAAACATTATGCAAATATGTTTACAGCTTTAAAAAAAAAAAGCTAGAATTAATATAGGTCAACTGAATTGATTAGGCACCATGTTTTTATCTCACTGAACTCTACAGAGATTTACTTTCTGTTCAGTCATGTTAAGGACGCGTGAGGGTCGGTGCCAAAGAACCAGCATCCAAGAACTACTGCGGCAAGCCAGGCAGCAGAGCTCTCCCATCCCTTTGGACATGTTTTGCTGGGATGTCTATCAGAGAGCAAGGAAAGATCTGGGGTTTTTTTTGTTTGTTTTTTTTTTTTTTCTGTCTAATGATACGTGGAGTCATACCTTGCATACAAATTGCCTATGCTCTTTTGAAAACCTGGGCTTTAATTTCCTCTTTCTTTTTAATATATGAATTGTCTTGAAGAAGATATAAATAACCAAAATACGCATGCCAAGTATTTCTCCCTTGGATTGATAAGCATGAGTTGCACTTTTTGTGACCCCACACACAGTTTAACCACGCTCTGCTCGGAGGCAGATCAGCGGCCTCTGCATTTCCCCCTACCAGACAGCATTCCTGAAGCCAGGCAATTTATGATTCACGGAAAGAAGGAAATGTTTAAGGGAACAGTTCTGTAAGCTGACAATGGTCAAAGCAAATGCTTACTGCTGTCAAGGAGAGCTGAAGGATACTACAGTACACCTGGAACCCAAGACCCACTTCTGTTAATTGAATTGCAAAGTACACTAGCAAAAAAAAAAAAAGAAGTCATTTTCACAAACATGAATTTTTAATGATCCTATTATTTGTACATAAGGAGAATTAGATGGTAGGATAAGAGTACCTTGTAAGTTTATGTCTGAAATTTAAGTATGTGTAACCACCAACAAATGCAGCTTCATTTATCAAAAGTTTAGCATGAAGGGGAAAAAAGGGCTGACAAAGTTTTAACTCTTGGTATTTATTTTTCTTCGTATTTTACAACTAAAAAAAGAAAAAGGAACAAGAAACAGTGTTATAAAAGTTAAAGCGATGAGAAAAGTTTAGGATCACTGTATCACGAGCAGCTTGCTCATGCTTTCAACAGCCAAAATGTAGCGCTCTAAGAGTAAACAAACAAATAAATAAATAAATCAAACCTCAATCAGTTACCTTTCTTTCTAACAAAGAAGTACTATTAAGCCCAAACAGTTCTCCACTCATCAAGTTATTCATTTGTAGGTTCAGCTAGACATTAGGCAAGAGCTGCTGCATCTCTGGCTTGCATACTGAGCATATGCTGCACAGAACACGTCCCGCAAGCCCGGCAGATCCAGGAGCTATTTGTTCCGCAATGCACAGATGGCCTCAGCAAATGCACAGCGAGCTCGATGTGCCCTGAACGCACAGGACTTCTGCACACGTCTGCTGGAACTGATGTGCACGTGTGCTGTGGGCATGCCCAGGACTTCAGGCAGCTGAGCTGCTACTCCATGAGGCTGATGGATGATGGGAAGTATTAGGAGGTGCGGGAAAAAACAACAACAAAAAAAAAACCCAGGAAAAAAAAAAAAGGGATATTTTTCTTTTTTTTTCTTCTGAGGGAAATTTAGATCTATGTAAGAATCAAATCAATACTACATTTAAATGGGTATTACAGTGTTCCAATGGACAAACTTCACGAAGAAAAGTTTGCAAAGGGAAGATGACATCCTTGTGCTTAGCTCTTACAGGACCAGTATGATGGTGTCCAGCCCTAGAAAACCCCTTCCACTGTCAGTGCATCCTCAGCCCAAAGATCTTTCACACCCAACTTTCTAATGAAAGTATCAAATTTAGTGATACAACACTAGAGTAACACGAGATAAAACCTTCATATGGTGATTTTCTCTCTCAGCATAAGAAAACCAGAACATGTAAATCTCCCTTTTTTATTTTAGAAAAGGCTCTTTGGGATTGCTCCTTTTCCGCCTAAAGCTCCTAGGAGATACTGCAGCACTCCTAAATCCAGCACTGGTTCTGTAAGATGTCTCACAGTACTTACCATCCCAAACAGGGTTATTCACTGCACGGAGAGAATTCAATTATTAATACATAGCACTGGGGAGCAGGTTAAAAAAAACCCTAAACCAAGCTGGTTCAATATCACTCTTTCAGCACATGGCGTTCACCCTTTCTGACCGCGCCACCCGATGAAGGACTGCCATCTTCAGAGGCACATGAACCTCTCCCACGATTCAGATGGAGAGAAGAGGACCTTTAGCTCTTCCTTGACCCAGTGAATCTCTTCTACTGCACGAGAACCTGCCATTGGCAGCCGCCAAGCTTTAACAGCATTTATTTGCTATCTAACATATCTATCCACAAAACACAATCCAGCCTTTCCAGCTTTTCAACTCAATTAGCTGAAAAACTTGGAAAAACAGTGTGTACCAATAAATCTTGTCTCATCTCAAGCTGGCTATCTCAGGTTAATTGCAGTATATCGCTATCGTATGCCACATGCTTTCTGTGAGACGTCTCTCACCAGTCTGTCTGACAGACTGGAAAGACAGTTATTATAGATCTATAGATCAATTCTCATGATCACCCAGTCTTGCAGCTGTACCGCTCGCCCCAGACCAACGTCTCTGCCCAGAACCTGCTCCAGTGTGTCTTAATACGAAACCTTTCTATTTATCAGCTACAACAAAACTATCACAGTCCCCATGTTAAATCAAGGCAACTGTTGTATTTCATCTATCACGCTTGTACAGGTAGGATTTCCACATCAGGACAAGAGAACAGGTTTAACAGAAACACGTAAGTAAAAGGGATTAGGTATTCTACAGGCCAGAGAACAGCATGCTCTGATAAAAAACTCTATGGACTGCATGGGGAAAGTTTACAAATTTAAATTAAATCTAGGTTAAGCACAAAATGGAGGAGTCAGTGCTGTCAGGGGAACCACAGAAAAAAATGCTGAATGCAACAGCATTTTTGCTCATTGGCTTCAGTGGGGTAATTTTTTCCCCCCTAATTTTCAGAACAAACAAATTAGCAATTCATGCTACAGATGTCACAAGTTATAAAGGAAATTAATGCAACAGTCTAACTGAAATGAGGCTGAGTGAAATGCTATTATTTTCCCTGTGGACTCGTATGTCCACACACCAAGGTCTGCTTTGTGAAGATAATATCCAGAAACTGCTCAGCAAAGCTTGGGAAAAAAAAAAAAAAATCTAAAACAATTCTATTTTTTTTTCAGAGATGCACTTGAGTGTTGGGTTGTTGGTTTTGTTTGTTTGTTTGTTTGTTTGTTTTAAAGATGTAATATGGAAGGATTTGGTGTAAGTTTGTCATTGGCAATATTCTAAGTTTCTCCTAAGGGCTTTTATTCTATGTGTTTTTTCTAACAAATAATTAGTTTGAAATCCTAACAATGAAACAAACTCTTGTAAGTTAGAAGTGGTGAACGTCTAAAGCCTACATTGACTTCATTGTGAGTCAAATACAAAGCACGGTGAAGGATGGAAATCTAGTGTGCAGTCTGCATATTCATACAAAATGATCAACAGTTTTAGTCTATTTTCAAATTTTGTATTAGCAGCTCTGATGTTGGAATTTAAAATACATTTTATATGCTGAATGAATAAATCACATATGCCATCATAAATTTTTCATGATTTCTTCATAAATTCCTCATTTCTTGTTGTCAGTTGTCTTGGCAGAAACTAAAATATAGGAAACTGTAAAAATGTCAGTCTAATTTAATTAAGACAACTGGCTGCTTTCAGTAGGATTTGACAAGTATGGACGTCAAAGAGTGCAATGGCCTTTTAGAAACACAGAGGATTTAAAAACCACCTGCATCAGCCCTAACTAGTTGGTGATCATCCTGCAAGTCCCTCGGGTTTTACATTTAATACTTGTTTGTAGATTTATATTCATTATAAACTGTGTTTTCGTTCACTTCAGCACCAAATGAAAGAGTGGGATTTTCACCTTCTTCAACTGAGAAACAAGAATTTACTAGAGTAGTGGATTTTTTTTCTTTTGAAAACCATTAGATCAGACCAGAAAAGTGTAAATTAAGACAGGAGGAATGAAGAAACGGATGCAGAAAGCGAGTCCTCAGCCTTCAAGAGAAATTACAGTAGAGCCGAGAACACACTCTTCAAGGAGAACCAAGGCCCTACTCCCTTCCTTAGCAGTCTGCCTGTATCAAAACACAGTTAGGGTGAAAGATGAGCTTTTAAGATTTGGTCTGCATACATAGAAGTGTCATTTGAAGGAAAGCCAAACTCAGCATACATTTGTGTAATTTCATTGCTACACTAAGGTAGTTCAGCACTGAATTTGGCAAGGAGTGAAAATGCAATGATCCTTCTCTACGCTCCTTGATCAGTATTCACCTGAAAAAGTACATTTGCTTCTTGGCACTCCTGCAGTAGAAACATTTGGACAAACTGGAAAAGATGAGGAATAATTCTTTAAAAAAATAATCTTTAGATGCTGTCAAAAGCACTGAAAATCACAGCTTTATGTAGACCAGGAAAACTCTGTGGCTAAGAAGTAGTATTTTCTAGGATACAATACAGTGGCAAGTGCCAAATGTGTATGTGGTAAGCTTGAAAAGTGCTTGATGCTGTACAAAAAGAGGAAGGTATATCCCAATATGAATATATTAGTCAGGTAATAACTATGAGGTCTATCTCAAAGAGGGAAATGTTTTCCTTAAGAAAACTTCTCCTTGAGAAAACATGACTGATGTGGTTGTGGAAGAAGCATGTTGTAAAGAATAGTTTGACAAATGAAAAAGTATTCAGTGTTCAAGAAGAACTTACATAAAACGTATTTGGTTTTGACAGTTGGCAAGTTTACTTTAATTTTTAAAAATTAAACATGGTTGCTGGTGGAAAAGATGCAAAACAGTCCAGCAAGAAGAACATGAGACAACAATGTGGGAGGGAGAGTGAATACTCACAAATACATCGTAGTACCGCACCTCCTTTTAAGATCTCACTGACAAAAACATGCAACTAAAATTCATTCCAGAAATGTTTCTGTTTGGTTATCTTTCTAAATGAACTGTCAGAAAACCATCGAATATCTTCTTCTACATCTTACTCATTTTTCCAACTTTATGAGTGCTTTTGTTACACCTTGCATACTGCAGAAATGACTGGGCCAGCAAAAGGTAAACCACGCAAACTAATACATTTTATCAGAGCCAAACACAGAGGGGAAGAAAACAAGTGATTACTGAGTATCTGAATTCTCAGAGGGAAAATTTCAGCATGAAGAAATAAAAAATTACCTTTATGACATTACTTAAGTTTTCCATTAATATAGGATCATCTGTTCCTCCCACAAAG
Organism: Pandion haliaetus; assembly: GCA_013401275.1. Taxonomy (NCBI): domain Eukaryota; kingdom Metazoa; phylum Chordata; class Aves; order Accipitriformes; family Pandionidae; genus Pandion; species Pandion haliaetus. Next base: position 121,701 of record VYZV01029492.1, on the reverse strand, counting down.
CTATTGCAGTTTGACTGCAACAGGAACCAAAAATTTGTTTTCACATGTAACATGAGAAAAACATAAAAGAAATAAAAACCAGGGAGGGTGGGTACAACTGCTACAGCCTTCCCTGTTTCATGGCCTGTGCACTTCATGCATCCAACCCACATGCAATACATCCTCACGAAGGAGGAGTCTGACGGTCACTCATACCTGTGCAGAAGCCCATCTGGTAGACTCACTTCCCAGTGTTTTTGAGGATAAGTTGACCTGCCACATGCTGCAACGCATCTCAATGTTCATGTATCAGCAAAAGACATCTTAACCCCTGCATCCCCACCTAACTGCTGCTGCACCTTGATCCCAAGCTTCCTACCAGAGAACAGAGCAGCTGCCGGTCAAAAATGTACTTTGCAACATCCATATGGATTTGACAAGGGCCCAGGAAAACCAGCAGCGACCGCCGGCTGATGCTGTAGCAGCACAGGGGAACTCTGTGGTAGTGCCCTGTGTTTGATGCCACGGTGTGTAACTTGCACATACCGCAGGAACTCCAGAAGGAAAGCTTATGTTCTACTCTGCCTCTTCCTGTTAACAGTGCCTAAGCACAGCACTCCTGAGTACCAAGACTGCAGTATAATTACTCTTAACAGTTCTAATAACCTGCCAGATGTAGCTCTTTAAAGCAATACTGATCATCCCCTCCATCCAGAAGGTGACACACTATGTGCTATTAACAGGGTAGAGGTGGTACCCCGGCCCCCTGCCCCTCTACAACCAATGGCATAAATGCGTATGTATGACTGTATAATGGCGAACAGCCTTCCCCACCGACGGCAGCCAGTGGGAAACGAATCACCTTTGCAAACCGCTCACCACCCAAAAGTTATGCTTGGTTTAGAGACACAAGATCAAGGTTGAGGTAAGGCTCTCCCTGGCAGCATCCTAACCAAGGCCACGCTGTCCATCACCGGCACGCCACAACCCATCGGTATCCACTTGGGCCAAGTCAGGGGAGCGATCCCCATGCTGGGAATCGGCCACAGCGCATGAGATACAGCCCTTGCACCAACCCGGTGCTTTAATGCTGCCTCTACAGCAGCTACAGAAAGACAGATGACATCTGAGCCAGCGTAAAGCCTGCCAAAACAAATTAAGCTGTCAAAAAAAAAAAAAAAAAAAAAAAAAAATCAGGGAGATGATATTGTATGAAATGAGTGCTTTGTGTTATGGGGATGTGGTGTTTTTCACCCAGTAGCGGTAGCTCTAAAATGAACTTTGGCAAGTTGTCACAACGCAGCCGGAGATAGCGGATTCAGGGATCAGAAGCTCCAGTTTCAGCTGTGTCTCTGAAGCTACTTGCAGGTATCCTTTCCATTTTACTGATAATCATTCTGACCTTAAAAATTACAGTTTTCACACCTTCTGGAGCAACGATATATTTATTTAAATTTTTGTATTTTTCTGAAGTTGCTGGCAATCAGCAAACAACTCCCACAAAGGTAAGGCTGTAATGCCCTTCCTGAATCTGAAGGCGAGGGCTTAAGCAAGCTAACAGGCAAGTGGGGGTGGGAAAGGTCAGAGAGGAACAGCAAAGGTGTTTCCAGAATTCGGTCCTTCCTGCAGCCAGAGGGCTCTGGATGCAGGCTGCCAGCGCAGGCAGGCTTTGGAGGGAGATAGGGAGGTGTTAGGTGCTGGCTTTCAAAGGCAGAGGGGCAAGATTTTCCATATGTGGCAGGACAAAAATTGGAAAAGCCAGGAGATCAAAGCCACTGTCACTGGCAGAGCAAACGCAAGTGTATCCTTGAATACACTGAACAGTAAACACCCTTAGCAGCTCAACAGGCATTTGATGAAGGTATATGTACAATGACTTTAAAGAAGAAAAACATTTGCTTTTAATATCCTTCATATTGTTGTTTTTAAGACCCCAAATGAAAAACATCTTGGATGTTTAAAGTTCACCCATTCAAAGAACAGGAGTCGCACAGAAGCACCTGACAGCATGTGGCCCAGTATTAACATTCCCTGACACAAATGATTATATGTATCCATTACCTGTATATTAAGGATGCTCTCATTTTAGGAAATGTTAAAAAAGTAAAGAAGTTACCTCATCATTTCAATCTGTTCATCCCAAGATCTGTCAATATGTCTGTTTTACTAGCTGCAACAGTGCCTGCTTAACTTTAACACAAATCCTTATGATGAAAAAAGAGAAACAGCTGTCAAGAATGGCTGAGCTAAATCTATGCCTCCTATGCCATTAAGAGACAGAGAAGATGACTTTTCAGTCCTCATATTCAGTGATACAAACCTTCACAGTGGTCATAGCCAAGGATCTGGTACCTCTTTTCTCTCTAAATACACTTTAAACCCTTATTGTCCTATATTCACACATGATTGCACAATCTGTTATGTCAGAGCATGAATAATTTTCTTCTTTTTTTTTTTAAACTCTAGTTATTACTACACTGGCTGTGCTTTCTCACACTTGAACTGTAAAAGCCTGTTTTCTAGAATCTGTTCATGAAATACTTCTGATCCTAAAATTTAATAACCCCAGAAAAGGCCTCACTAGCTTTTTGCACATTGAAGCTACTGCTCTCAGAAGCCAAAGTGCTACATAATTGTCAGTCTTTTAAAAAGATGAAAACCCCAAAAGGAATGTGTTGGCAAGTTAAAAGCAAACAGGGCTTTAGGCATATTTTACCAGTATTATATTAAATTGATAACTTTGCTGGCCACTATTCTTGTGAACTATTAAAAAAAATCATGCATGAAGAGCAAAGTACTATTTTATAATACATACAGTACCTCTGTTTAACCAAGCTACTCCTTCTACCATGTTCGTTTCATATGCTACACATGCATGGCAGAAAAATCTTGCAGTACAACCAGCATTTGAGATGATGCAGAAAAATTAGTGTTGATATTCTGATATTATTTTTGTTCTTGTATAACTCCATTCTCCTTAAAACAGGCTAATATTGGCAGGAAAAGGAAATACAATTGAAATGGTGTTAATGTGTTGGAGGCTGGAGCTGTCCCAGTGCCAGCAGCAGCACAGCGTGGACCCAGGCTGGATACCGACAGGCACTTCTGGACACCTTTCACCTACAAAGTGACTCTTTTGGCTCTACAAGAGAAAAAAAAATGGGAAATTAAGATTTTGGCACGAGACTTGGGAGTCACAGGGGCTGGTCCGTTCCAACAAGCTGTCTTCTGAAACACAACAGCCTGCAAGCAAGAAGAGTCAGGGTATAGTTTGGCTAAACACAACCGAACACTTTCTCAATGCAGAGCAATCCAAGCAGCTTCCTGAAATCAGTTTCACCCTTCCTTGCCCATGGGCTTGTCTGGGCCAAAGGAAAGTGGCTCAAAACATTATTCTTTCCACTTCAGGGAAAGCTTTTTCAGCTCTCCACACTTAAATAGGAACTGGTATTTCCAAAAGTAAAAATAGTTCAGCCCGGAAGGCTGCATAAGATTCTTTACGTATTACCCAGTTGTCTTTTTTCACCAAATCCTGGCAATGTAAATCAGATGAGATTTTTGAAAGGGCAGAGAGTAAAAGGCTCTGTAAACTGCATCAATCCTAAAAGTCATATCCCAGGCAATAAAAAAAAAAAAAAACATGGACAACCTTTAGTACTTCCTTGAAGTCTGATAACCTGACATATTCCTCACATCTAGACCTACACAGCCAGCCTCACTGGCTCAGTATGCGAAGGATAAACTTCTCCAAAAGCCTGCCGAATTCTTGTGTCTCCAGTCCCTCAGGTTTAAAGCCTCCTGACTTCTTGTACCACCATCAAGAAAACTTCTTCTTGCATTTCTCAAGTGATAGCTCTTGAGACTGGTAATACAGAAGGGACAATGTTGCAGCTTCTACTATTACCCAGTATTTTTTATTCCTGTATCACAAAAAGGTGATTGATGGAAGGCAGTCAGAAGGAATAAGCTAGGAATGTTACAGATACTGATTTGACTCTGGGAAGTAAATCAACAAGAATCAACACACTGCAGTATTTCCTGCGATGGTTGTTGATACCTAAGGAGAGGACCGCGCCTCAACTCTATTTCCCTTTGCAGTATCATAACTTTCTCCCAGAAGAAATTCCTGTCTCAGCAGGAAGAAAGGGCAAAGGGTTTTCTCTGCTGCTGCTGCTGCTACTGCTGGCTTTGCTCTGTGCGGTGGCAATTGCACCCCACTTCCACTCCGGTGTCCCCACGCCCTGTGAGTGGGGGGTCAGCTATTCCCGTTTCCTACGGGAATCCGTCAGGACAGCAAAAGCTCCCACTTACCTGGAAATCAACAGGCTTGGTTTTTTTCCTGTTTGTTTGGAAGAAGAAAAGGGGCATTAATTTCTGTTGTTCTGATACTTTTTATTATTATTATTTAAGGGAAATAGGAGAATTACAGTGCAGAGCAATTGATTTTACTGGAAAAGTAAATAAAACGCTTTCTAAAATACGACTGATCAGCCAAAAGGCCATTTTCTCTCCCACCTCTAAGTGCTGAAAATAACGAAGTCACTAATTGATGGTCAAAGACATAGAATTTATAATCCGGTTTCAAACCTAACTACAGAAATCTTCATTACAGAGTAACAGCCAAGAGAAGCATTTAAGCCTGAACTTCCATGTCCAATCTACAAATAACATTTTTTGTTACTTCTAAAGACCGAAATATTGGGGTTTTTTAAAATATTGCAAGAGGAGAAGATTAATAAAACTCAAGTGTGAAGAAGCAGCACATGCTTCACTCACTAGGTATTTTTAAATGTGCAATAGTATTAACTTAAATGAAGCTGACATGGAAAAATTACAATTTTAAGTGAAAATTGCTACACCTTCCGTGTTAAAAATAGACATCACATGACACTAGCTTTTACTGTTAGTAAAAATGGAGTCTTGCTAACATGCTTTTTGATTTAACACCTTCAGCTTCATTTAATTACCTACTTCGTCCTGCTGCTTTTATAAGAAACAAGTATTCACACATTCTTGTTCATGCCATACATTTNAAAAAAAAAAAAGCAATTTCATATTTGGGTGTGTGAAGCGGACAGCACTTCATGCCGTTATTTAAATATCCAGAACGGATCGATCCAGGCAGTTGCCCCAGAGTACAGGCTGCCTGTCAGGGCACCAGAATGTCAATTACTAACTGCAAGAGCACATTCAGGGGGGTTTAGGTGTCCTTGTGTATATGCTGCTCACACCACAAGACCATCGGCTGTATGGTAAGGTAGTAGCTTTTTCCCCACTACCAGAAGTAAGATAATTTGAAGCCACATTTAAACATGGGACCGTCAGAAGTGTCACTCAATGGCGCAGCACGGGGAGCTCTCGGGGAGGGACTCTGCATCAGGGCGTCCTGCCGCTCGAAGGGAGAACAAGGACAGCACGTTCGGGGAAGGGCTCCGCTCTTTTTGGCTGACGGGCAGCATGATGAATTGGGAGGAGAGGATTAGAGGCCGTCTAGCTTTAACCCTGCTCCCATCAGAGCAGTGCACTCCTGCAGAAGTAATCCTCTGCCAGCGCTGGACCACCCGGCCTCTGCCCCACGGGAGGAGGGAGAACCGGGATGCCTTTGCGCTCCCACCACCGAAGGACACCGGCATCATTTTCTCAGTCTTGGTTTTTGTCACGTTTACGACTGAGACTTAATTTTTCCTGTGGGAACCTAGAGAGCAATCGCTCCTCCGGGCGGTCCCACAAAATTTGGTGCTGTAGGGAGACTGATCTGGCACCAAAACTGAATGCGAGGAGCCAGGCAAAGTGGAATAAAGCTGTAAGGCACATGGTCCCAAAGGCTTCATGAAATCAGAAAGCAAATATTCATACGCAGCTTCATCCCAAACACCCACACTGGTACATGATCTGACATCCCTCAACCTTATATACAGCTAAACTTTGCGTATCTACACAGCAGGGTCTTTTTCAGACAGCAAAAGAGAAAAAGAACATTAGAATCATAAAATACAATTTAAAATTTAAAATTGCAGTTAGGTTTTTTCAGTTACAATTAGAAAACTTAGAATCATAAAATTTTAAATTAAAGGAACTCTTCCACTAAAGGATCTATCCGATTAAATGTAATCTGCTAAGGGTTTCTGCTACTCCTGAAACAGTTAAAGCACAAACCAGACAAATAAAAATATGTAACAACATATTATTATCCACTATTCAGTGCAGAATATATTGAATTCTTCTTGAACTGCACCATTTGATAACCAAAAAAATTCATACAAATCAAACTGGTAAATATATTGGTTAGTATAATACGCTCACGAGTACAATCATCACAAAGTATTTTAATGTCAACCCAGGTTTAGATACTAGGAGGGAAAATAATATCCAAATAGTTCTTTTCCGTTTGAAATTAATTTGGCAATGGTTCTTCAGATCTCAGTTAGACTCTTACCAGAGAATTATCATGACACATAGCCCAATAACCTCCCATAGGTTTCTTTCAAAACAGTATATTAATGCCAGGAGTTTTTAACACTGTATATATGCAAGTTGGGGAAAAAAAAGGGCTAGTATCCAAAATACTGAGTTGGCATTATTAGTATCTTGTTAAAAGCAAAAGAAACCAGACCATCCACAGCATACTGTAGATGACGATTTCAGAAACTGAGGAAGAAAAAGCTATTTGCAATGTTACCTTGCTTTTGCTTATTGTAACCATTGAGCCAAGCTGCTACTTCTGCTGGGTTGCATAGAGCTCACATGCCCTATTTTTCTTTTAAAGTATCACATTTCTGAGCCGGTTCTAAAACCGACAAGACTGTGAGGTGCCTCTCAATTGCTCATTACCTGTTTGCAGAACAAATATTTAAGAGTTGGTAAAATATATCAAGGAAGATGATCAGCAGGGCAAACTCTTGGTTTAGTAGCTACCACCATGAGTGAAGCCCATTGAAAACACTCTGTACGTAAAAAGCACAGCAGTAACACGGGAAGTCTGCTGGATGAAGTATTATTCTAAATTCACACATCTCTTTACAGTTCTCGAACTTCATTAGATACATGTAGCATGCAAAATGTCTTGAAGGGATTAAATCTGCCACCACTCAAAGGAGGACAACCAGTTAACAAACAGGAATATTGCCAGGTCCAAACCTCAAGGCTGCCTTGCTGCTTAAAACTTTGCAAAGAGACAAAAATACCAAGGCCTTGTAACAGAGGAAAAGAAGAGAAAAATCTCTAAAACCTTAATTCACTTTTTTTCCCCTTCATATATAAAACTTGAACTCAGAAACACCAGCGGCTGGGATCATTTTATGCCTATGTGTTTATTTCTAGTTCAGGAAGAGATGTTCCCCAACACGCAGCTCTCTTCTTTAAAGTCACCGTAATTTTCTTGTGGCAAATAAAAGTTTGAAGTGTCATGGAATATATCAGAAATACTTTGAGATGACGTTAACTACCTGAACAATGGAGATGTGCATATTAGTCTAATGCTGCACAGTGATATTTTCAAAGCGATTACTGAATAAGGATCATTCTTTCCCCAGAAAAATTAAACGCACCATCTCCCTCGTGCTTTAGGATAAAATATACCTGCAACAGCCTTCACCTGATGAGATGGCACGGTACAGAGATCTACATTCCCAGGAGGAGAGCAAATCCCATGCACACTTTAGAGACAGAAAAATAGGTTTGTCAAGGGAAGCATAACAATAAAAGACAGAACAAGCAGAGTCACAGCGGATGCTCGACACATAGTCACCCAGCCCAAGCCCACCTTCCTTGCTGCAGGATGCCTTCACCAAAAAACACACGTCTTCAAACATACGAAACCCATAATTTAGACCGCATAATAATGATTAAAATGGTGACTATTTTAGTGCTGGAAATCATTATTCCACCTCTAGACCCCAGGAGAGATTAATCATGATACAAATAAATGGGGGGAGTACTCAGAGAAGCAGCAGATGTTTGGTGGGGACAGGGAGGGGGCTGCGACATCTCACCCCTACATCCCCAACGCTGGCAGCTCCGCTGGCGCAAAGGCTGCTACTCAACTTCTCTAGCATAAGTGATCACAGGTAACAGAAATAAAAGAGAAAAACAGATCCATTAAATCCAGTGGACTGCCAAAACCGCAACTGTTCATCTGTTCTCATGACAGTACCATTACCAATATACCACCTATGGCAGGCACAACATTTCTAACTCCTAACGGCTGGGATAAAATAACCTGCTATGGGGGACGCTTCCTTTCCTCCCACTGCAGGAACCATCAAGGGAAAAGAGCACCCGCTGAAGCTCATTCCTTCAAGGAATCTCAGCCTCTTGAGTATGAAACGCACCCCCTGTGTTATTTTAACATAGTCAAGTACGTTCACTTTACTCCCAGGTCCAGTTAATTTGACAGGTACAATACTAAACCAAAAATCCTGCAAGGTCTTTACTGAAAAGGTCAGTACATTATGCAACTAGGTTTTATGGACAGCAGAAAAATTCCCTTCATGTACAGAAGCTGTATTTTATATAATTTTTCAACATGCATTCCTCTCTTTTATTTACAGATGAAGACCAAACTTTTGAGCACCTGAGTTAATTTTGAAAACTGGCTCCTAAGAAAGTTACATCCTTTGAGAATTTTTATCCTCAATCTATACATGGTAAATAGTGGGAGTTTTTCTATACAGAGAAATATTTGGCACTAAAGAAAAACAAAATTGCTCCCATTTGAAGTCTTATTTCATTCCATCCCTAAATAAAATCATTTTGCTGTTCAAGTTGCATGTCTGGACTCTTAAAATTTTCTAAATAAGTTAAGCATGGAGTCGTATAGGAAATGTATTAATAGTCAGGAAAAGTAGTGCCAATTCCTTCTAATCAAAGCTTTTCCTACTGTTCAGACTCGCATTGAAGCAACACGTCCCTTCTCCTCCCAAAATATAATTGCATTTCAAACACTTTCTTCATCACAATATTCTGTTTTGAAATGTAAACCAGTTACCATATTCCATAACAACACATATTGAGTAAGTATTTTAATGATCAGTGCCCCAGTTATAAGTGCAAGCTTTCAAGTCACGTCCACTAATAATCTCTTCGAACATGGTATTAATGCATGTACCTATGCAGGGGTTTTGGAAAATGAAGCAATGATTTTGTGCTTCCTCCCCCCATCCCGTACGTCTGGTATTACTTGATAAGTCTGTAAAACTGTGTTGCGTCCCTGCATTTTCTGCAGTTTTCTATCCAGAATCTTTGTCATCCTCCCGGACTGTTTTCCCCTGTTGTGAAAACCACACCTCCATCCATCAGTAGCTTGGGATGGATTTTAAGTAAGAGCTTTTGCACTTGCATTTAATTTGACAGATGCAACTTGACTGGTCAATTATGTAAGAGCAAAGCCTTACACCTTTCTATAAGCCTAGCAAAATATTGCAATTAAGCAAAATTCAAATAATCTGAAAAACAATTTTATTTTGGCTTTGGGTTACTTGTCAGTAAGAATAACTCTTAGGCCACTAAAGTCTGTACTACATTTTAAGGTTCACGGTTATGCAAAACTTGCTTCAGTTCATGACCACTTTGGTGTCTGCACACTATTGATGGATAGTCACACACACAGCTGAAGTTAATTCTGAAAGCGCAGTATAGATCTGACAGGTACTGCTATGACAACCATGAAGCAGAACAGCCTACATTTCCCTGGAAGCTCCAAAAATAAACATGTACAAGCTACTCCGGCAACAGTAAAAAAATACATGTTTACAGACGTATCTCCCTGAGCCTTCTTCCTCCTCTTTGCACGATTTTTTTTTTTGTTTTTCACATAGAAAATTCATTAAGATTCTAGACTGGGTTTTCAGGAGGAAACACACTTCCACCCACCTGCAAAGCCAATGCAGCACTAGTGGGGAGCAGGTAACACCCGCCAGATTCCCTCCGCAAGGCAAGATATATTTCCTCTGGAAAAAAAAAATACGTGGGCACAAGAAATGGCATTCTCACTGAGAAGCATCTCATCCCTTTTTCTCCGACTTCAAAAGGCAATATAACCAGGTATTTTATGTAAATGTGGACATTAGACACAAAAAATAGAACAGAAAACATCAAATTCATTTTTCATAGGCAGCTCAGCTTCCACTGGAACAGCTGCAGATGAAAGTAGTAGCTACAAATTAATATAACATAAGGTCTACCAAAGGAACTGATTCTCTCAAATGCCAAAAGTAAGACCAAAGACTAAATTATTTTCATTTACAAAAACACAGAGAGGAACTGTTTTCATGTTCTGAGTTATGTGTTTAAGAGGAACCTAAGTTTAGCCTGTCAGCTCATGACAAAAGTTCAAAACAATTTCTAAAACATTTCTGAATCATTTCTGAACATGATTTAGAAGGGAAAAATGTAAACAATACAAAATCCCTGCCTTTTTTTTTTTAAACTACTTTTACAGTTAAAACTCCTCGAGTGTGTTTTCTGCAGGAGATGCCTGGAATGAAGAATCTGCCTCCGAAGCGCTCCCCGTCCCTATCCTGAAACACAGGAAAAACCTCCTGACTCCTTGCAACTACTAAACACAGCTATTGGAGTTTATCGCAGAGACCCGTGTGGCAGAAATACCATGATAGCTGAAGATCAGGCCTAAATTTCATTACCAAGCATCTGGTGGATTGCTACAAAGTGGCTGTCACAGTACCTTTCAACACAGTGGATAAAAACACTTCCTTTTAATCCAGTGAGATTATGCCTTTACCTTAATAGGAATATCTCATCCTGAAAATGTGAACACATATAAACCTTACAAAAGATGTAATTTAAAGGTGCCCAAGTATCTTAAACAGAACGTTTAGCAATTTCCAACAGCAATATTTAAAACTACAAGTAGCATTTTCTTTTAAAGTTGTCTTAGCTCAGCCTTATTTTTAGGCACCATGATCATGAATACATTTAGTAACCGCTTGCCAGGAGTTTACCAGGCTTGAAAATTCCCGTTAAGAAAGAAAACCCAACAGATGAAAAGCTACATAAATTTAAACGAGACGCAATCCTAACGCAGTCCAACACGGACAAATAGCACTGAGAGACCCATGCCCACGGAAACACCGTGCAGGCACGTGCTGCAACAGCCAAAGGCACGGATTCTCCGCACGGACCCCGCAGGCACCTGAGCTTGGCAGCGGGTCTCTGGCAAAGCACAGGGCCAGCCTTCACCAAACCGATGCTGCACACCCTCCACACATGCTGCTACCTGCCATCGCCAGGTTCACCTCCGAGTTCCAGCCCAGCATCCACCATCCAACAGAGTGAGAGGGCTCAAGACAACTCTCTAGAGACCATTTAGTCTACTCCCCTTTTCCCTAAATTATAACCGGCATCTTAACAGATGCTTGTCAAACTCTTTTTAAATACCTCTGCTGCTGGAGACTTCACAATGCCCTGAGCAAGCCACCGCAGTGGTCACCGCTAGAGTATTTCCCCCAGCCTCGAATCTGGATGTTTCTTGCTACAGTTTATGATCAATATTCTGATGCAATTCAACATGGCTATGCAAAGGCTATTCCCATCTGCTCTGCTGCAAAATTTTATGTGTCCAAAGGCCGTTTCTTTTCTTTCTGCCCCTCTCTCTTCTCTCTTCTTTAAATTTACCCCAAAGCAATGGCCATTTCAAGACAATATATGGATAAAGACTTAATTATTAAATACTATTTGAATATTATTTTCAATCAACCACCCCTAAAGGTACTGTGCCAGCAGGTATTGGCCTTTTAGACGCTCTGCTTTATGGTTTAAGCACAGCCTCCGGCTCCTCTCCTAGAAGTAGCTGTTTCAAATGTAGACACTACGGTCTATTATTCATCTCTGTCACCCTGTCATCAATGTTTCCTTCCATCTCTGTTGCTTGGAAATTGTTTACTGTAAAACAGCAGCTGATTTGGACTGAAATTTGACAGTGAAAGGAAAAGCCATAGCATCAGTTTGAATATTCTTTTCTTTAACCCTCTCTGACAACTTACGTTGCACAGCACCTGATGAACCTGCGCTGCAACTACCCTGTCCTGCCATGTCCGATCAGCAGTCAGCAAACCAACGCCGCCTTGAACGTATTGGTGGCAAACCAAAAGATCACATGAAACCCGTGACATGAACAAATTGCTTTGCTAAAGCAATAGATGCTGTTTTTAATTAAATTAGAGAAGTCAGTAAATAGAGTATTAAGTGGCATACCTAAGAACAAAAAAGTAACAATTATCTCATTAGATATGAAGATTTGTGTGTTCATTTCAGCACAATAGGTGGTAACACAGCATGACTATCTGTGTTATTGAAACAACGGCATGCTGAGCATGGGAAGTAATCCTGCACACGGCACAGCATACTGCGGGGATAGGAAAGAGATAGTACCCCGAAGTTTTGATGCACTGTAACAAAAACATGTGTGCAAACTATACAGAATGACAGTGATTTCTGTGACTATTAGTAAGTGTGCATATATTTATGTATATAGGAATCCTACTAGTAAAGTTCAAAACGTAGTACTAAATTTTAACTAAACAGGCATTTGCAAATATTCCCTGTAATACAGTCGTTCACACACGTTTCTCCATTTCCCCTCTTCCCCCGTAGCTATAACTCTCTCAGCCAGAATATTTTAATCCACTGTTAACTATGTGGAAGCAAACCATTGCATGGAGAGGAGCTGCCCAGGCTGTCTCTGCCAGGCAGGTGAAGAGATACCTCCTAAGGGACTGGTCTCTCTGCTGCACGCAGAGGGGGCTTAGAGGTCTAACTTCCAGCTGGGTATTTTCTTTTTTTCCCCTTTGTTTCACACTACCAGATATATTTCATGCAGGGGAACAAATGAACTCACAAACATTCTGGATATAGTTAAAAATGAGCTCACTTAATTTGGCTCATGGCACAGAAATACGTGATCTGCAGAAAGAAGTGCTTTGCAAGAGTGACACAAATGGCATGCTCCGAGTTATTTCTATTGAGAGGATGTGGTAGCTTTAAAAGACAGAATTTGTTCTTAAATTTGTCCTAGTTTTCTTCAATAAATGTTTATAGGGGCGAAAATAAATGGACCAGATGGACAAAAAGGTATTTTACAATGCAGCTTTCTGGTTTTGGAAACCACATTAACTTCAACAGGAAAAATGAAAAGCACTTGAATCAATTCAGAAGCATTTACAAACAAGCTGGTGTAATGAAAATGAACTTGTAAATTAGAGATGAACAACCCCCTTTAGCACTTCTGCAGATACTCATCAACACCAGAAAAACTTGAAAACCGATTCTGTTTGCAACTTTAATTACTACTCAGATATTCTACGGGTACTGAGGTTATTCAGTAAGAATCAAAGATCTTAACAACACATCCCGTTTCTGCTTCTTCAGGACTTAATACTCAGCATGGGAAAAAGACAAGACTATTTTTACGGATGAGAAAATCAAAGCCCCTATGCTAACTGCGGATCTCTGCATCACACTGTATTACTCCAAATTTTCAGAGTGAGGAATACCTTTTACTAAGAATTCTGCTAAGAATACCTTTTTGCTTTAAAGAAAAAAAACGGTGGGGAGGGAAAGGTTCTTTCTATACTTTTGCTCTTTCATGTCTATGACCATAATTCTACAGTTTAAAAAAAAAAAAAGAGGTCAAATCCCCACCCAAATGAACACTGAGAGGTCATTTGGCAGCATCGTGAATATAAGGAATACTCATTTGCTTTACATATGGGGGAAGAGTCATCGCAATACTGTTCACACCACTGTAATTGCCGTGTGTCTGGTTAACTGGCATTAGTAGTGTCCAAACACAGACGTTCCCAATCATATTTCAATCTCTTGAAAAATTCTGCAAAGCAGAGAGGTGTTGTCCTGTTCGGAAGGATGCCAGGTAACATACGTGGTGAGGGTTTCCAAAGCACCTGCAACACGACTCACGAGACAGTTGGAGTTCTTGAACCAAAACCACTTTCAACATAACCAATGGGTACAACTCAAAAGATGGCTCAATCTCCTAACTCGTATTTATTAAGAATGGATTTTATTAGGCCGTTAAGGAGACTTCAGAAGCCAAGATTAAAGTTATGGTGCATTTTTATAAGAGAGTAGGAACTGCGGTTCAGGATTTTATACAATCAAATACTGACAAGTATAGCCATGGTAGCTACCAGTAAGCACAGAAGAGATTTCTCCAGGCAACTAGTAAACACAGTGTTTCTTCCTCATACTTTCATTACTGTACACATAAAAGCATTTGACACACTTAATAAATGTCACAAACATAAAATATCGCACAAAGGAATGCTAAATAATGATAAAGCTGCAATTATTGAGCA